>JAQMYL010000019.1:16448420-16468608 GCA_030014365.1 Clarias pachynema
TAACATAATAAGAAAGAGCTTGATTGCGCTTTATTAAGGAATTTGTTTTGCTGACAGAGTTTACAGGGATGACAAAACAAAAAAAACACACACACACACACACACACACACACACACACACACACACACACACACACACGCAAAAGTTAACAGCAAATGGAGTAGGATGTGGGGTTTTACCAAATAGGTCAAGTAAAAATATCAGTGGTACTGCACAGCAGTATTGCACATAATATTGTACATATATTTTTTGCACAGTGAGAAGAATGTTTAACTGTTCATGAGGTAAATTGCCTGGGGGAAAAACTGTTCTTGTGCCTGACTGTCCTAATGTTCGGTACTCTGTAGCATCGAGCAGACAGCAACAGTTCAAGGAAACTTGGGTGTGAGGAGTCCAGAGTGATATTCCTAGCCCTTTTCTTCACTCTGGATATATACAGTACAGCTCTTTCAGCAGTCCGAACCATCCTTTGTAGTCTTCTAATGCCTGATTTTGTAGCTGAGCCAAACCAGACAGGACAGAACTGATACAGAGCAGGCCTATTTATAAACACTGAAAAAAAAAAAAATTCATTTACTGTAACACCATGTTTCAGTTTAAGGATTCAATTAAATAAAAAAAACCATTAAACTGTTAAACTAATTAGTGTCCAACTAATTAATTATAAGTAAATAAGTTACCAATTTAATTTATTTGAGTAAAATAGACACAATATCAGTATCAATATGTAAAAACACAACACAAAACAAACTCAGTTCTCCAAAAAAATTTTTTTTAACGTGCTTATGAGTGTGTGTAATTAAATTCCATGCATTTTCATCCATATTGACATGAAAGCATAGATAGATCAATTTGTCATGTGTATGTTAATCATATGCAAAATTCCAGGTCCACCACATCCTAAAGTTGCATAATTGGATTTATATCTAGAGGCCATTTGAGTACAGTAAACTCAATTAAACCGGTTGGATATGATTTTACCTTTATGACATGCCACCTTATCCTGTGGTAATAAATGGATGGACATGGTCAGCAACAGTACTCATTTAGGCTATGTCATTTAAGGCATGCTCCATTGGTGGTAACAAGTCCAAAGCGTTTTTAAAAAGCCTCCCCTATGCCATTACACCAGCAGCCTGAACCATTGCTACAATGCAGGATGGAGACAGTCTTTCATCTTTTTAACACTTAATTTAGACCCTACCATTAGAGTGTTGCAGCAGAAATCGAGACTCATCAGACCAGGCAATGTTTTTCCAATTTTCTATTGTCCAATTCCGGTGAGCCCATGCACATTGTAGACATCGTTTCCTATTCTTAGCTGACAGGAATGGCACCCAGTGAAACCTACTGCTGTTGTAGGACACCAGCTTCAAGGGTCAACATGTTGTGTGTTCAGAGATGCTCTTCAGCGTGGCTACCAAGATGATACAGTATTTGAGCTACTGTTCAGTTCTAACCAGTCTGGCCATTCTCACGGAAAAACAAATTCTATTTGACCAGAGTTTGAACAGGTAGTTCTGTCACATGTGTGTCCACCAGGTGGCAAAATACTATCTCAGAACACTTTGCAAACCAACTGCTCAGCCTTGGAGATGGAAAATTCCCCTCTGACACTGTATCAGGCTTAATTTCATTTCATTAAGAAATTATGCAAAAAGTGCTTACAAATATTTCAACAAAATTCCCCAGAGTTGCTTTGTAAACATGTCATTCTCGCTCAGAAAAATGAAAATTTCAAAAATATAATCAAAAACAATCTACAAGAGCTGCAGACACAACAAAATCATTTATTCTAAAAATACAAGTAGCACTTGCAGTAAAAGCTTACTTAACACTTTATATGAAACAACCACTTATACACTGGGAAATGGCTTGCATTTCATATAAAAGGTGATACATGATATTGTTAATTCTCAACCCTTTTAGTATACAGACATGGCGAATAAAAAAAGAGCTTTCAATACCAACAAAACAGGAAATTGTGCCACAGTTTTACCATCACCGAAACATTTAATATAACATTAAACATTCCAATACTTGATATACAGTATATAAATAGGATTTACTAATATTTTTCATATGGTCTAAATGTATTTTTAATAAATAGACAGTACATAAAATAAGTATACATGCTAAAACACCTGTTTTAAACAAAGTCCTAATCTGAGCTCTCAGAAGACATCTCTACACTCTCCTCACTCACTGTCTCTGTGGTCTCTGAACAAATAGCGCTGTCACTTTGCCTGTCATCGTAATGAATCAGGTTGCAGATCTTCAGTCGTGTGATACTGTCTTTCTGTGGACGCATGCTGAACACAGGACAAACAGAATGCTTGAACTTGGCAATAAATGAGTGCAGAATGCAGCCTGTATTGACATTGTAGAACTTCAGTCGCTTTTTATCACAATCCAGGAACACGCCGAGGGTTTGAACACTGCTTTCCTTGACCCTGCTGAATTCGTTGTTGTGAAGCGCAGAAAGTTCGCCGCCATCGCACTCCAGAATCCATGAACTCTTTTCCTGGGACAGGGCTACACTTGGGATGCCTCTACCCTCACTTTGTTCCACTACTCCAACTTGCCAGCTCTCACAGCCTCCTACATCCACCTCCCAGTAATGCAGGTCTTTACTGAAGCTCTGAGATGCTTGCTGGTTGACCCATGATGAACGAGCGGTAAGGCTGAGGTTGTCCGAAGGACAACTTGACATCTCTGTCTTGTCTTCTGAGATCTGCACATACTCTTGCCTTTTACTCTCATCCAAAGTGATGGTCTCTGAGACTGTCAGGAATAAAAAATAGCTATATTAGACATTAATTATGACCTTTAATCTGTATGAATAAATGGCCAAGTTAAATGTGCAATGCATTGAGTTCTAATGCTGGACATATGCCTACAGGAATTTTACTGTACTGCAATGTATATGTAGCAAATAAGGGCTTAATACTCAATTCAAGGTTTTATTAACTATTATTAAAAATATTCGAATGCACTTACATTCCCATGGCCGTGGCAGAAGCTCTTTATTTTTTTCCACTATTTTCTTAATGGAGTTTTCCAGAGCTTTTAGTCTTGTGTCATCAACTTTTAGCTTCTTTTCCACAGAGGAGTAAAACACGTTCAATGTATGCAGGCTGCAAAAAAAAAAAAAACACAATGTCTTTTAAACTCTGACTTTAAAGTTCTGGGATAGCTCAGTTTTATGAGCTGAGCAGCTGATAAATGAATAAATCAGATGTGTGTGTTACTCACCTGGTCTCAAATGCACTGATCTCCCCCTGCGGAAAGCAAGTGAAAGCAAGTGCTTAGTATTGTGCTGAAATGTTGCTTTTATAGTAGATCCAAACTTATCCCAACAACAACAACAACAACAACAACAATAATAATAATAATAATAATAATAGTAGTAAAAGTGTTTACCAGCAGACTGGCTGGATTCTCTCTCTCTTCTTTGCTGATAAGCTGTTTTATGTCCTCACTCATGGCTGTGGACTTGCTCTGGTAGTTCTGCGTGTCCTCGAGCAGCTGATGGAGTTGCCGTTTGATCGTTTGCTTTTGCGCATTCAGGATGAAAAACGCCTGCTCCCGATTCTGCTCGATCAAAGTCTGCAGGGTATGGTACTCCTGCTGAAGCATCTCCTGTGTCCTGCTGCACATCTCCTGGACATCAGAGGAATTTTAAATGAGCAATCATAATCACAGACATAATAGCAATCATAAATCACAGACAAAACTGGTACAGTATATTGTATTCTTATTGTATTGTTTCAATACGGACATCGCTTATGCTACAGTACATTCCCTAGAACTTTCTCTAGAGAGAGGTTTTAAAAAAAACTAATCACCAATTAACTTGCATGATCATTTTAAAAAATAACTTCTCAATAATAATAATAATAATAATAAAAGGAAACCTGATTAAGAGACTATTTTTTAAAAAGCTTAAAAACATTAAATGTGATGCATTAGGGGCACTTGATGCATTACTACTGCTACTACTACTACTAATAATTACTATTATTATAATGACATCAGCAACAACAACATTTATAACAATAATAACAATTCTTATTATACTTATTATTACTATTATTAGTTATATACTGTTCTTGTATTTCTTAATAAGAACCTTATTTAAATCTCACCTCAAGTTCTCGATCTGCTGCTTCAATCCTTGGTGTGAGGTCGCCAAACTTCCTTTCTCTGGATCTCAGGTCCTCGGAAAGTTTGTGTAGTTTTTTCTATGATACATTAAATAAAGCTGAATGAATACAATGAAGCATCCTCATTCATGAACATACAGGTTCATTATTGTTTGTGATCTGCAACTTGTGGTGTGTAGAAATATATTTATCTCTATATTGATTACTTACAATTTCATGCAAAGACATTTTAAGAAGATTTTATTTTTAGTAATTTTAATTAAAGTGCAAACATCTCTTACCACTTGATCATGCACTGCATCCTTTAAATCCTTCAGGTGATGATCCCGGTGTTTGCCCTTAATGACACAGCGGCTGCTGAGCGGCTGATCACACGTGGCGCAGTAAAGTACTGCAGAACCTGCAATCATCGGACAGCACGAGCCAGTCAAGCTTAGCCGTGATACCTGCGCAGAGGAGCGTCTGTGTAAAAGGTTGCGCATTCTGGCTGGATGAGTCAGACAGCAAAACCCTGTATGTTTGTTTGTGATGTGATCTGGTTGAGTATTTGTGTGATCTCTGTGTGCGATCTCTGTCAACTGGCATGAGGCAGCTGCTGTTGCTGTATTTTAAGCCTCTGGAGGAGGAACTACAGCAAATGGTGGAGCACTAGGTCTTGACCCCCCCTCTCTCTATTCTTTTACACCCTGATGATATCAATGAATTTTATTTTTCTATTTTTCGATATAATCATTTTGTTTTTGTTTCTTTTTTTACTGGTAATTTTTATAATTTATATTTTAAATATAAATGCTATTTAAACAGTTAATAAATATAGAATCTAAATGTAATAGATGTTTTGTATACTATTTTTGATAAATTGACACATCTATTATTTTTTTTATTCATTAATAATTTTTAATTGCATTAAAAAAAAAATGCAATAAAAAACACCCTTGACTTAAGGTATGAAAAATACATCAACTATTGCATTGCACAAGTGATTTCTTTTCATTTTACAACCCTCAAAATCACCAATATCAATGACACTATCAATGACAACAACAATAATTTTAAATTTTAATTTTTCAACTGAAGAACTAATAAATTACTGTCAATAAAATGTTTTATTACTGAAAATGATAGAATGAAAAAAGCTGATTCACTTAATTCATACTTTCATCAAATGCTGATTTTTAAAAAATTTACCTCACATCAAGGTCCAAGTGTGTTTTCTCTTTCTCATTTCAGCATTAAAATAAAATAACTGCAGAACATTAACCACAAAGCTACTCTTTGTACTAAGGACGAGCATCACTGCAATGCGAACAAAATGAAGACAGTAAGAAGATTTGACAATACAATACATACCAACACTGACACTTTAATTACTAGCATCTGTATTGCTAATTGCAGGATAATGCAAAGCCTTTTATTCTTAGCAGTTTGCTGTCTCAATAATTAAGTCAATAGGTCACAGAACATTAATGGCATAATGTTGCAAGGACTAGCATTTTGGAATAATGCGGATGGTGAAGTATAATACCTGAAAACAAGGAATGAAGACAAACCGTTGCATCATAATTATTTATGTCTGTATAACTTGATATAATCATTGTGATTTGCACAGATAATCAATAGTTTAGGTCATCATTCAATTCAAAGAGGAAATTCATACAGTAGAGTGGTGGTAGGGATTGAGGATTGATTGGGCAGGGTTTGCAAAGTTAATTAACTAAATTATTGAATATTATAGATATTATAATATATTATATTATAATAAAATAAGAATATTACTATAAGAATATTACTACACTCACCAAAGAAAAATAATACCACCATTCCCCACATGTCTAGAATTCTGCCAGATATATTTCTACAGTAGAACTGGAGTCTTATTCTTACAGACACACTTCTCTATTCTCGTATAATATACACGTATAAACACACAAGTCTGTACATGTATAATAGAAAAACTTGTTATTGTTAACTAAATATAAAATTAAAATGTGTCATTCATTGGGCATATATACAGAGAGGTTACATTTTGCTGATAATACTAATGGATATTGGTCTGAAGGTTAAAATGAAAAGAGCAATACGTGCATAATTAAAATGTAACTCTAGAAAAAAAGAAAAAAAAAAGTGGGGTGGTAAAACTCCACATAAGATGCGGGTGAAGAGTTTTCCTTCTCACAAGGAAGTAAACATTTGAAGAAAAATCCCATGATCTCATGTTAATGAGGAGTGTTCTAAATTCCTGACATCAAAAGATAAATAATAAAAGGTAAATACCAACCCAACCAACTTGCTCTCATTGGGTCCTTACTGGTCTAATGTGGCATGTGTGATGAGAAGTTGCATTGGTAATCAGAGCATCGAGTCAGGAGTATAAAGTAATTCATTTCCTTCTTCTCTTTATACCTCTAGAATTTTTGTTTTAATGGTAATGAGTTCAAACTTCCTCCTGAAACAGTGAAGAAATAGCATACATATTTACTTTAAAGCTGTAATTGGAAAGAAACAATCATTACACATTTAAATAAAATTTTATTACTTTGTTTTTTTGTGGACCATACTAAGAACCCTACATCTATGGTAGGAGAAAGAAAAACAGACAAAATATTGGCTCCATTAGAACCTCTAATGAAGGAACAAGAATCCCTTTAATACTACAATTACTACTACCATAACATTATACTACTACTACTACTACTACTAATAATAATAATAATAATAATAATAATAAGGTAACTTGTGGCTTAGTGGTTAGCAAATTCTTGGCTTGAGGATTTGAAGATTGTGTTCATGCTTTGTGTGTGGAGATTCTATATTATGTCTGTGCTTGCTGGATTTACGCCCGATACTCCAGGTCCCTTCCACAGTCCAAAGACATACACAGTAGGTTGACTGGTATTTCCACAGCGCCCATAGTGCGTGATTGGGTGCGAGTGTCCTTGTGCCCTAAGTTTCCAGGGATGAACTCCTTAGCATAATATGACATGAAGCATCATGACAGAAAATCAAGAAATAATCAGCAAGACAAAATTAAACACGATGTAGAAACATATAGGAATACACAAGCATTAATTGCAGGTCCCTTAAAGAAAAGTCAAAGGAACTTCACATGAAAAAATGGAAAAGTATGTGTATATGTGCCCTGCGATGGATTGGCGCCCCATCCAGGGTGTACCCCAATTTTCCTGGGATAGGCTCCAGGCTCCCCATGATCCCATACAGGGTAAAGTGGTACAGATAATGAGTGAATAAATTAATGTACATAAGGGTGTGTGGTTTCTTTCTCTTTTTTTCTGTGTTGAGAGACAGACTAAATTATACGTCTCTGCCCTTAAGTAACGCAAAACCTAATGTCTTCTGTTTTTTTTTAATGCTATACTAAGTTCCTCAATAGGGCTTTTAGACTGAGGCACTGTTAGTGTCTGAACAAGTGAAATTTTGTGAGGACAGTTTACTGATGCTCTGGAGCATTAGCAACAGGGAAAGAGTGTAAGCATAAAAGTAAATGCATGAGAAATAAAACTTTAGAGGACCCAGACTCTAAAGGGAACCCAGCACATTTCACATGACGCCAGATTATAAATCCTTATAATGTTAAGATGTAGAAGAATAAATACAGACTCTTGAATTAGTCTGTTGAAAAGATATTGAGTATGAGCCTGGCTGTTGTTCTATGATAGTGAACAAAAGTATTGTGTGGTGTAGTGTAGTGTAATAAAACAACAAGGGTAAATTATCAGATTAAAGAGAAAAAAGTATGGGTTTGGTACGTAGGCTCTGATAAGAGATAACTTAGAAAAAGGTTGGGTTCAATCATAACAAAGACTCTAGTAGTTATACTGGAAAAAACTACAGCGTTAACAACATTCATACGAATGAATATCTAGGTCAAACGCAGTCTGCAAGTAAATTTTAGACCAATCAGCCAGATTTAAAACAATCACTCAGGGCCAGGAGGTTTACTTTTGAACTTTTTAATATACCATGTTGCTAAATATTTTGTTCATTCAATTTTCATCAACTGGATGACTACAGTTACAGTAGTATACTGATCAGCCTAAGATATGAGCCCCCTAAAATGACCAGATTTCACTATATCTTAGCCATTTATATGATGTTCTATGATATATGAATATTGCATAAAGATTTCTTAACACTGAAAGTTTAATATTAAAGTACAGATTTTACAATAATATTCACCTTGGCCAGGACTCCCCGGAAGAAGAGATAATGTATCTAAATGGGAAATTCCTGGTAAAATAAAGGATAAATAAATAATAATAAACATAAAATATTGTTTATGTTGCCTTCTTATTGACTCTGAGTTTCTTAACTGCATTTGTATTGCTGTTTATTACAGAGCATTGTTTTCTGCATATTTTTCAATGCAGAATAGATATAGGTCTGGAGGTTAAAATGAAAAGTGGAATATGTACATAATTAAAATGTAACTCTAGAAGCAAAACTAACAAACAAAAAAAAACTAGTAATAAGATAAGGGTAAAGTGTTTTCACAGGTAGCGAGTCTTACAAGGAAGTAAATTTGAAGAAAAACCCCATGGCCTTATACCTACAGTAATTATGTTAATGGACTGTTATGAATTCCTGACATCAAAAGATAAATAAGAAATGTAAATACTAACCCAACCAACATGTTCTTATTGGGTCCTTGCTAGTCTAATTTGGGCATGAGTGATGAGAATTCTTCCTACAGTGGTATTTGTTGAGACAACACGCAACATTGTGTGCTTGAAAAATTTAAAGACACAGACTGACTTCAATCTAAGCTTGAACTAAAAAGAATCAAGTTATTCCAGCAATTTACTTTGACTGAGATGTATTCACGTGATTTTTAAGACGCTCACCCCTCCCCCGCTTTACTGTACCTTTAAAAATATTAAACAATACTTAGCTTTAACCATCATTAGAATTCGAGAAACTGTCTTTTACACACTCTGATGGTGTATAGCCTGATTAATATATAAAAATTTTATCATAATTAGATGTTCTGTAAAAATGTTTGGTCCAAAAAGACAGGACACACTCATATGAACCCATACAAACAATTTCTATTGCACTTGGAGAGACATTCAGCCCTCAGATTAATATTCAGATGTTGAGAAGCAAACTTTTTGTTGCCAAAGACTCTTTTTTGCATCTGACACACTGACACTATTTATATTTGCTAGTTTATAAAATGGTTATGATATTGTACTATGAAAGAGTCAGTAAGATACTAATAAACATCTGGTGTTATCCAGGTATTTTACTGACCTTTAAACAAAATAGAACCCACATTCTCCTGCTTTAGGCAGATCATTGTTTTAACTTTTAACTAGTTTTGGAAGAATAAAGGTTTTTTTTTTTTAAGTAATGTTTGTGTGTTTTAATTGTTGGGGTATTGTTAAGCCAATTTGATTTAATAGAAAAACAATCACATAAACCAGCTACTGTCAGGGAGCATGAAACAAGGCAGGACCCAAGAGCAGCCTGCTTTAGAGTCACTTTGCTCATGATATACCTGTATTGTAAAACAGGGAACTGTTACACAGTGAAAACCAGAAGTGGAATTTATCATGAACAGTTCTGTGATGACAAGTAGAACAACAAAGATCAAAGTCAGATCCCTTGTGAATGTCTTGGCTTTAAGTAATCCGTAAGCGGTAAATAGCACAAGCAACCTTTGTAATGCACAGAGCTGTGATCCAAGACGAGTAGAGAAGACTATCAATCCAGGAGCGGCATACATGACGCAATTGGGGAGGCAAAGCGTGGATCAAAATCCACGCAGTGGTCAGGGCCCGGTCAGACAATGCATGTTTGTTACAAGGTTTGTTATAAGGTGATAGTCTATCCAGAAACATAGACGATAAACCGCAGGAGGGGTGGTCCGGGGGCGTGGGAAAAAGCATGACATCCAGGGAAAACATGACCATGTGCAGTTCACGAATGGATCATAGAAACATGACAAATACATCAATGGGCTACAATGGGAGACAACTTACTTTTTTGAGTAGATGAAAAGTTGGGCTAAGTCAACCCTAGAGAAATATAATTAGTTGATTCCACACCCAATACTATTTGAGCTTAAATATTTGAATTAGAAGTTGTGTCAACTTAAGATTTTCAACTGGGTAAATGTCGTGTCAATTAAACAGCAATGTGAAATATTTAGTTTGGCCAGCAGGTCACAGACACTACGGGACAATACACACACTACGGGCAATTTGGGAACCTCATTCAGGAACCTTTGCCTCCTCAATTAGCCTAACCAGCATGTCTTTGGACTGTGGGAGGAAACCAGAATACCTGGAGGAAACCCACCAATCACAGGAAACATGCAAACTCGAATCCGAACCAGAGGTGCAAGGCGACCGGGCTAACCACTACACCACTATGGCGCCAGTCAGTGATACAATCTGAGATGTCTTCCTCGTGTGGTTCACACAGCACATTCCAATCGATATGCTCAAAGCAGGCATACAGGGTGTCGCTGGCAAAAATTTGGTAAGGTTTAATTAAAATTTAACAATCTAGATTAATTTAATTAATTACTGTGTCAGATATGTACATTAGTATTATTACACTAACCAAGTAAACCATCTTTGAGTTTGGGTTAGCAGCTAGCTAACAGAAGTTGTTTGGATCATCCCTGAGCAGCACTCAGGCTTGACTGGCTCCTTGTTGCTTTATTAAATAAGTTATAATAATAAAAATAATGATTAACATTACTTCACTTCGCAATTTTTTTTTAATCAAATAGACACCAAGTCTTTTTTGATTTTTTTCTCCAAAATATTGTATGTTGTATCCATTTAAGGACAATAGTTGCATGGACCACTAAAAATTGCACAAAACCTGTGTTATAGCACAACATGCTTTGAGGAATTCCAGGATTTTAGCTCATATACTGCTCACTCACTCACTGATCGTGTGTGCGCACACACACATATACAAACACAGAATAAAAGATGCTTTACATGCACTCACGTGGTCACAGTGTTATAGTAAACAGTACATATGCGCATAGATGTTAACTATACGAGTGAGAGACACGCACTAAGACCGAGCAGGAGAAACGATTACCCACAATTTCGCAGCGTGTGAGAGAAAAAACATTGACTCACTTGTGATTACGTTACTCAACAAAACAAAAAGCGGATGCGTGCCACATGATACTTGGTACTTGTAAATCAAGTTTTCACTTGTTTTTCAAGTCAAAATTTATTCAAATTTATGCAGAACGCTCGCAAACTCACAATCCGAGGTTCCACTGTATAGTGATCACAGAAGCGCTTACAAGATAACTTCTAGAGCAACATGTTCCCCTTGGAGGGGAAGTTAACAAGGTGGGGGATCCATAAGCTATAAAAAGAGAAGGACAGGAAACATCTGTCCAGCAACATATACGGTACATTTTGTGTGAACGCAGTAATCTTCAGTGTATATAAGCAGAGTGAGAGAAGGGGAAGCACCTCTTTCTCACAGATGCCCTTTGTGTGAGTGTGTGACTGAGATGTCCTGCGCAGTCTCTAATAAACTTTTCTGCTCTTATTGTGACTTAGACTGAGTCTCCAGTTTCTTTAAATAATTTCCACCGCAACATAGACATATGTCCAGCTAGCACTCTCTCACATACACAGGTACACTGTAGACGGAGCACACCAGCATGAGGCTCCACCCCTTTCTTCTCTCCAAGTGAGGACAAATAGTATTCGCCTAATCCCGTTGTAATTACATTTACTGCTATATGAAGTCAACAATCACATGCAAAAGCTGCTGATGTGTTTTGTAGGATTCTCTTTTAATCAAGTGTGTTATCCCCTGAATGTTGTCGTTAATATAAACAGTGAGGCACAGTTTTGTGTATGATTATGATTATGAACTCAATGCAGATATTGTAATTTTCTTTGTCCTCTTAGAATACACAGAACCTGAGTGATGCAGGTGTATGGTGTATGCACGATGGGGGCTTTGCATGTGTGTAAGCGCAAAACCATGCCATTATTTTCAAAATCTTACTCCCAGTCCAAATCTCACACTTAAAAGTTGGAATTTTAGGAATAAAAATGATATGGTAAATTTGCCATCAGACTTTATTATGTAATTAACAGAAATTATCAAACCACATACATTTTAGATTCAATTTTTTTATTGTGCATCGTTATTATTAACAGGTAATATATCTTTCAATCATGTTTAATAATGACTGTTTCCTTAAAATATCACTTTGCTAATTTTGTCATTATTCCATATGCATTTAATACTAGGATTTTTGGCTGCCAAACAGGTAAGGAAGCGATAAAAACTGGTATTGACCTCGTGAATGCACTTAAAAATCAATGACTATATAACTGTGCTTATGATTTGATAGGCATTAACAAGGTGTTAATGTCGGGAGGGGCAGCTTAAATTTTTGAACCTGCTCCAATTTTCATTTTCATTACAGAAAAAAAATGGCTTTGGTAGCCTCTGATAAGAGATATGAGGGGATATGGGCTGTGAGGAATGGAGTTACTTGGAAAAAAGGTTCAATTATAACAAAGACTCGAAAGCGATTACACAGGAAAAACTACAGCGTTAACAACATTCACATGAGTTAGACCGTAAAAAACAGTGCTTTTTATATACAAAACTTTCAGTCTATACAGTATATTTCAGTCTTTCCGTCTTTCAGTTCTGAAAGAATTTCTTGGTCAAACTCGGTCTCTGTGCGTCCTTTTTTTTTTTTTTTTAGACCAATCAGCCAGATTTAAAACAAACGCTCAGGCCAGGAGGTTTACTTTTAAACTTTGTCTACTGTAATTAATATATTATGTTGTTATATAATCTTTTTTTTTAAATTTATTTATTATTTTTTAATCTATTTTCATTAGCTGGTCTCATACCAGTAAATCAATTTACAGAACAGTCTAAGATATGTTTAGTTTCAAACCTTTGTTTCGTTATGTTTGTGTGCATTTGAAAATTCCTTGTGCAATTCAGGAATTATTTATCTTATTTATTTATTTTATTTACATTTAATATTTATTCATTTATTTTTCATATTTTTGTATGCTATTTAAATAAAATATACAGAGCACATAAGAGAACATTTAAAAATAGAAACAAGTTTCTTGTGCGAATCAGGGATTCATAATCATATATGCAGCACAATCCCACTTTGTATTTGTTTTTCAAATAGGGTTTTTAGACTGATGAAAGTATTTGTGTCCTAACAAGCGAAACATTTTGAGGATAGTTTGCTGATAGACACTACAATGCATGCTATGTCAAAGCTCAGGAGCATTATCAAAAGGGCAAAAAGAGGCTGTAGGCATCAGTTACCATCCTCTGCTGAGCTCTCTAGATGTCATAACAAATTTGCTCCTGTGTAGATTCGGGAACAAATGAAGTTCAGTGGAAAGGGGGGTTTAAATATTTTTACTTCGACTGGATGACTAAAGACCTAATTAATCATGTATTATTACAGTATACAAACTTCCTCAATAGGGTTTTTAGACTGTTGGCACTGTTTGTGTCTGAACAAGTAAAACATTGTGAGCATAGTTTCAAAGTCTGAAGTATTAGCAAACGGGCAAACGTGTAAGCATAAAAGTAAATTCATGAGAAATAAAACTTGAGAGGACCATAAATCAAAAGGTAACCCAGCACCCTTCACATGACACCAGATTATAAATCCTTATAATGTGAAGAATAAATACAGACTGAATCTGTAAAAAACAGCCATCTCAATAAAATAACAAGAGGAAAGCCATTATCAGATTACTGAAAATAATCCAGTGTGGGTTTGGTAGGCTCTGATAATAGATACAATTTTTATGAGCTGTGAGGGATGGAGTTACTTAGAAAAAGGGTGGATTCAATTATAACAAAGACTCTAGCAGTCATACAGGAAAAATAAATAGTGTTAACAACATTCATATGATTTAGACCATGAAAAAGACTGCTTTTTATAGACAAAACTGAAAGAATTTCTAGGTCAAATTCGGTCGAATTTAGACCAATCAGCCAGATTTAAAACAACCGCTCAGACAAAATTAGACAAACTTTGTCTAATTAATATCATGTTGTTATATTAAGTTTCATAGTCATTTCATTTCTAAAATACATTTTCATTAGCCGGTCTCACACCAGTAAATCAGTTTACAGAGCAGTCTAAGATATATTTTGTTTCAAGCTTTTGTTTTGTGTTATGTTTGTGTGAATTGGAAAGTTTCTTGTGCTAATCTGAGATTGATTATTTATTTATTTATTTATTTATTTATATTATTTACATTTAATATTTTTTTTTTTTTACTTTTTATATTTTTATATATTATTTAAATAAAATATTCAGAGCACATAAAAGAACATCTGGAAACAAAAACAAGTTTCTTGTGCGAATCAGGGATTCACAATCATATACAGTATGCAGCAAAACCCCACTTTATATTCAGGATTTTAATTTTTTCAATATCTTTTCTTCTCTCCTTCTTTTGCATCAATAATGATTTTTCTCTGACTATATTTTCTCTGTACATTACTATTATTATTATTATTAGTAGTAGTAGTAGTGGTAAAAACTTCTTGAAAAGTTTTTATCCCAAGTGTCACTTTATGTTTGACTGCACTGATAAATACGTGTATATATTTTACATCTGTGGCAGGAGCATCACACATTTCACATAATAGTGCGTATGTTTTGTAGGATTCTCTTTTAATTAAGTGTGTTATCCCCTGAATGTTGTCATGAATATAAACAGTGATGTGCATCAGACTTTTACATGTAATATATCTTCCAATCTTGTTTAATAATGACAGTTTCCTTAAAATCTCACCTACATTGGATTTTGCCTGTCGAATCCTGCCAAACAGGTAAAGAGGTGATAAAAACTGATAATGACCCCATAAATGGGTATAAAAATCTATAATGACTAGATAACTGTGCCGATGAATCGATAGGCATTAATAAGGCGTTAATGTAGGGAGGGGGCAGGAAAATGTACTGTAAAAGAATAAAAATAAATTCATAAGAGATAAACCTTGAGAGGACGAAGAATCTAAAGGTAACCCAGCACACTTCACCTGACACCAGATTATAAATCCTTATAATGTTAAGATGTAGAAGAATAAATACAGACTGAGTCTGTAAAAATATAAGTGTGGTTGGCATTTTATGATAGTGAACAGAAGGTGCATTCACATGTTAAGACGGAGTACACTATTTGGTCGTTATGCAGGACCCATTTGTGTTGTCTTAAACAGCTGATAAGAGATAAATTTTGCAGGATGGAGTTATTTAGAAAAAGGTTGGTTTCAATTATAACAAAGACTCACAGGAAGTCACACAGGAAGAAAACTACAGCATTAACATTCATATGATTTAGACCGTGAAAAAGATTGCTTTTTATAGACAAAGCTTTCAGTCCTGAAAGAATATCTAGGTCAAACTCGGTCTGCATGTCTGTTTTGGACTAATCAGCCAGATTTAAAACAAACATTCAGGGCCAGGAGGTTTACTTTTAAACTTTGTCTAATTGATTTATCATGTTGTTATATAACTTTAAAAAAAATAAATTTTCATTAGCTGGTCTGACATCAGTAAGTTAGTTTACAGAAAAGTCTAAGATGTGTTTTGTTTCAAGCTTCTAAAATGACCAAATTTCACAGTATCTTACACTTTTCTATGATTATTTCATTGCAAGGATTTCTTAATACTGACAGAGTGAATTCACTTAATATAAAAGTACAGACTTTGTAACAATATATTGTTTATTTTGTCTTCTTATTGACACCAAGTTTCTTAACATATTGCTGTTAATATCAGAGCATTGTTTTCTGCATGTTTTTCAAAAAATGCTATTATTTTATGTGCATACATACTGTAAACTCTTTGTGTGAATCAGGGATTATTATTATCCTTTATTTACTTATGTCCTTTTATGTGCTCTATAGATATAGATTAGAAATCATTGCATTGATAATTTGTCTGTTTGATCTAGTTATTGTTAATTTTACAGGATTTTCATATGGCTTGTAGGCGTAGCGATTAGCATTGCAGCCTCACATCTCCTGATGGCATTTACAAAATTCCCTGTCATGTGTGAGCTACTGTGTGAGTGCTATGATGAATCAGCACACTATCCAACTTGTACCCTATAGTGCCTTGAGTATCGTGGATTTTAAAGTAAGGATTTTCATGAATTTGCTTTCATGTGTAATTCCTTTTATTTCTGATCCATGCTTAAATCGTTTAATATTTTGATTGATACTTGATAAATGAGGCCCATTATGCCTACTACAGTATGTCTACAGTGTGAATATAACAAATACAAAATATTAATAAAATTAAATTTTATTTGTATAGCAGTTTTTTTTTGTAATTTCTTTTGTCATTGTAAAATACATGATTCATTTTTCACCAGTAAGGGTGTGTTATCATTATGGAATGTGCAACCTTTTTACTAACAGTGTTACACAATTCATCCTAGAATGACAAAAAAAAAAAAAAAAAGAATCCCCTAATTATTGTGCAGGTATCTGCATATTACACTTACTTAACCCATGTCCACTTTGTTATTCAAGTTGTTGATTCACACCGTTTTTGTTTGTATCGTGCTTTAAAGTGTATGCAAAGCGTTTAGATGATAAATATTTCCATTTGGTTCCACTGAACACTGTTTTTGTTTCTCTTGTGCTGATTCACTCAGATCATGAATCACTATGTTCCATCTAATCTCTGACTGTTCTTCCTGAGCAGGTTCCATGCTGTTATTTTATAAGCAATTAGGCCTGTGGGCTTCATTTCAACAAATCTTTTCTGTTTCTATTTATATCCACCACAATTTTCACTAATCTGTCTTTCTCATTCTTGATTGTTACTGAAAAATATAAACTCTGTATTTAATTATAGGAAAATTAATATTAAGTCTTCATGTCATGTCATGCCTATTCTTACCCTTTTTTTGTTGTGCTTAATTATTACAAATAATACAAAGTAATCATGTAAAATATAATAAAGAGTTTTTATTTTCCCATATAGTAAAATAATAATAATAATAATAATAATAATGTCTACTTTAAGTATGAAATGCTTGCTTCCTAAGAACTCCATAAATAGCTCAAACTGGAAATGGTTTGGAGCATGGTCAGGACTGTTTGAGTTAAGTACTGTAATGTTCAAGTGGTCTTCATGAATGATTGTCAAAAATCAGGTGTTCCATTTGCTGAATATTTTCAGGTACAACTGCAATGGCCTGCATAAATTGGTGTCAGGATAATCATTCACGGATGTATATGCTTTATCCTAAAATGTCTGCAACATTCAAATGTTTTTCTGTATCAAAAAGTCTCACCCTACTTTACTTGAAGTCTTCTGTAAATATCAATCGCTTTTATGCTTTTATTCATGGGAAATTTTTATCACAAGTCCCAGTTTTACTTAAACACCACTCACACTACTACTGCTAATAATAATAATAATAATAAGCAGAAGAAGAAGAAAAATAATTTTTATTTAACTATGCATTATAAACATCTTTATTAAGTTTTTTTTTATTTCTATACACAGGAAAAAACTACAGCGTTAACAACATTCATGCGATTTAGACTGTAAAAAAATATTGCTTTTTATAGACAAAGCTTTAGATGTGTTTTGTTTCAAGCCTCTTAAATTACCAAGTTTCACAGTATCTTAGACACTTCTATAAATATTGCATAGCAAGGATCTCTTCCTACTAACAGAGTCAATTAACAATATGAAAGTACATATTTTGCAACAACATATCGTTTATTTTGTCTTCTTATTGACACTGACTTTCTTAACTACACTCATATTGCTGTTTATTTCAGGGTTTTTATACTGATGGCACTGTTCGTGTCTGAACAAGTAAAACATTGTGAGGGTAGTTTATTGATAGAAACTACAATGCATGATATGTCAAAGCTCTGGAGCATTACCAAAAGGGCAAAAGTGAAAAAAAAAAAAGCATTAATAAAACTTGAGATCACCCAGACTCAAAAGGTAACCTAGCACCCTACACATGACACCATATTATAAATCCATATAATATTAAGATGTAGAAGAATAAATACAGACTGCGTCTGTTAAAGTATGAGTGTGGTTGGTGGTCTATGATAGTCAACAGAAGATTGTGCATTCACATGTTAAGAAGGGGTACACTATTTAGTCTTTATGCAGGACCCATTTGCATTGTCTTAAAACAGCCATCCTGTAATAAAATAACAAGTGGAGAGCCTTTATCAGATTACAGAAAAAAATTCTGTGTGGGTTTGGTAGTTACTGATAAGAGATATGAGCTGCGAGGGATGGAGTTGCTTAGAAAAAGGTTGGGTTCAATTATAACAAAGACTCTAGCAGAAAAAAAAATGATTTTTACAGGGAAAGCTTTCAGTTCTGAAAGAATATCTAAGTCAAACTCGCTCTGCGTGTCTGTTTTAGACCAATCAGCCAGATGTAAAACAAAGACTTAGGCCAGGAGGCTTACTTTTAAGCTTTAAGCTTACTTTTAAACTTTACAGAACATCCTATGATATGTTTTGTTTCAAGCCTCTAAAATGACCAAATGTCACAGTACTGTATCTGCATGTTTTCATGGAAAACATGAAAATTTCAAATATTATTTTTTTATTTACTCATGTCCTTTTATGGGTTAGAAATAGATTAGAAAGTATTGTATTAATAATTGGTCTGTTTAATCTAGTTAAATATTTTTATTTACAGGATTTTCATATATAAAAAAGGAAACACCGAATTAAATATTCAAAATTGAATTGAGTAATCCCATGACATATTTAAAACACATGATTCATTTTTCACACGAAGTTTTCACAGGACGGGTGTGTTTTTCCCTTCTGTGTCATGGAGTAGGGAGTGTTAAATTATTATTTACTTGTGATACGTCCTTAGCGTTAAGTAATGTGCATAATTTTTACAGCCGGTGTTACACAACTCAACATAGAATGACTAATAAATAAATAAATAAATAAATCAATAATGCCCTAATTATGGTGCAGGTATCTGAGTATTACACTTACTTAACTTAATTTACACTTTGTTATTAAAGTTGTTGATTTACACCATTTTTGTTTGTATAGAGCTTTTTACAGTATGCAAAGCATTTAGATGATAAATAACATTTAGAGACGTTCGTTCCTGTAAAATATTTCTATTTGTTTCCAATGAAAGCTGTTTTTTGTTTCTCTTGTGCTGATTCACTCAGATCATGAGTTAATATGTTACATCTAATCTAATCACTGTTTTTCCTGAGCATGTTTCATGCTGTTCTTTTTTAAGCAATTACTGGAGCTGCGGACTTCATTTCAACAATTCATTTGCTCCATTCAAATAGATTAGAAATTGTTGCATTAATAATTGGTCTATTTGATCTTGTTATTGTCCCTTTTACAGGATTTTCGAATGAATGAATCAGCACCCTATACAATTGATGAATCAGCACCCTATCCAACATATTCCCTGCCCAGTGCCCTGAGTACCTTGGGATAGACAGAATAAGCAATATAAAAATTGAGTAAGTGAAAGTAAGGATTTTCATAAATCTACTTTCTTGTGTAATTGCTTTTATTTCTTAACCCTGCTTAAATCGTTAAATATCTTGCTTGATAAATGAGGCCTATTAAGCCTACACAGCCTACCATTATGCCTATTAAGCCTACACTGTAAATATAATAAATACAAAATGTTAAGTGACAAGCACATTAAAGATTTAACTTTAAAAAGAACAACAAGAAAAAAAATAAACTCAAATAAACCTAAACACGATGGAGAACTATATAGCCATACTAAGGCATCAACCAGGTACAGTTTCCTTCTAGGTAACATATGATTCATTTTTCACATGAAGTTTTCACATGGAGGGTGTGTGATTTCCTTCTTTGTCGTTGAGTAGGGTAGGGTAAATTATTATTTAATAGTAACACGTCCTTACCAGGGCATGACATTAACTTTTTTGCTCACTGGCCAATGTGGCTAGTGGATTTCCGGAGTCACTAGCCATTCAGC
>JAQMYL010000019.1:16478397-16488566 GCA_030014365.1 Clarias pachynema
AGAAATAAAAGTGAAGATGGAAGACGAGGTGCGGGAGAAATTGAGGTCGGGAATTTACATCATTTAATGGTTGCGGGTGCGGGGCGGGGCGGGTTGTAAAAATAGATACAGTGGTGCAGGGCGGGCTGGGGCGGGCCAAATAATTTCATAAAAGCTGGACCCGCGGGTTGGAAAAATACCCGACCCGCGCATCACTAATGTGCTGGTTAGAGTGATTAAAGATAGGGATCGAAATGTACTGACATGTGCCAGAAGGGTGATGGGAAGATGAAAGGAGTACTTTGAACCATTAATGAATGAGTAAAATGAAAGATAATGAAGAGTATGTGACTGTTATGGCGCAGGAAGTAGCAAAACTCAGTAAGATTAAGGTGAGAAGGGCGTTGAAGAGGATGAAGAGTGGAAAGGCGGTTGGTCCTGATGACATACCTGTGGAGGTATGGAAGTACATAGGAGAGGTGACAGTAGAGTTTCTGACTAGTTTGTTTAACAAGATCTTGGAGGTTATGAAGATCCCAGAGGAATGGAGGAGAAGTGTATTGGAATCAATCTTTAAGAACAAGGGAGATGTGCAGAGCTGTGGCAACTACAGAGGAATAAAGCCATTGAGTCATACAATGAAGCTTTGAGAAAGAGTAGTGAATGAGGATGAGGTATGCTCTGGAAAGGCTACAGGGGCAGAGGTAAAGAAGGTGCAGGACTTTAAATACTTAGGGTCAATGGTCCCGAGCAACGGAGAGTGTGGAAAGGAGGCAAAGAGGCAGGTTGGAATGGGTGGATAAAAGTGTCAGGTGTATTATGGGACAAAAAAGTATCAGCGAGAATGAAAGGAAAGGTGTGCAAGAAAAGACCGGAGGCTGAATTGGAAGTAGCAGAGATGAAGATTTTGAGGTTCTCTTTGGGAGTGACAAGGTTGGATATGATCAAGAACTAGTCCATCAGAGGGACAATTCATGTTAGGTGTTTTGGAGATAAAGTCAGAGAGGCCAGAGTAAGGTGGTTTGGACATGTTCAGAGGAAAGATTGTATTGGTGGAATGTTCAGAGGAAAGATTGTATTGGTGGAATGTTCAGAGGAAAGATTGTATTGGTGGAAGGATGCTGAGGTTGGAACTTACCAAATTGCCTGTGTGTATGTGTGTGCCCTGTGATGGATTGGCACCCACTCCAGGGTGTAATACACCTTATGTCCTAAGTCACCTGGGATAGGCTCCAGGCCCCCTATGAACCTGAATACAGGATAAAGCGGTATAGACGAGTGAGTATTTAAAGCATAAATTCTGTTTGTAGCTTTATCCAGTATGTTTGCTTAGGTAGTTCTGTCACAGGCATTGTTCACAGACTTTAACAAGGGAGAAGCATCCTCACTAAATGGAACAGTAGGTAACATTACTATATATATGGAGAAACATGGGGGCTGATTGTGTGTTTGCACAGGCATGTCACAGATGCTTTCCTCCATGATTTTAATGGTAGGCACCATCATCACCAGTGCTTTGTTCTAATTTCTTATGTTAGAAGAGCTTCTGCATAAACTTTTGCATAGAATTAACACTTATGAGTTGTGTATACTTATAGCATAAAAAAGATATTCACATTAAACTTTGAACAAAATGTATGCATTGAAAAAAAACACGCTGGTTGTATATTTAGAAAATTAGTTATACAAACAAACAAACAATAACATGACATAAATATGAGTTTCTATTTAAAGTTGTGAGTCAAGCAAATATTTCATGCAGTCAGTTATCATATTTGTAGTAAGTGTTTCCTTGTTCCTGTCACGACTCAAATTTTTTCAAAGATTTGGTTTCACACTGTATATCATTACATACCCACACACCCACAAATATTGTAAATGGTATATTAGTCAGTAAGTAGGTTTAGGCTGAACATGGACTGGTCAATAGTCACTTATATGATGTGTGCATATAGTATATATAGTAAGATGCATATATAAAATAATGTGGAAAGAAAATTAACAATACAGAACGATAAAGTTAATAAGATACCTGAAAACACCCAGACAGGTGTAGTGGTTAGCACTGTCGCCTTGCACCTCCAGGGTCCGGGTTCGATTCCCAACCAGGCTCGATCCCCGTCTCTGTGTGCATGGAGTTTGCACGTTCTCCCCGTGCTTGGTGGGTTTCCTCCAGGTACTCCTGTTTCCTCCCACAGTACAAAGATATGCAGGTTAGGCTAATTGGCATTCCCAAATAGTGTGTAATTGGGTGTGTGAGTATGTGTGTGTGCCCTGCAATGGATTTGCACTCTGTCCAGGGTGTACCCTGCCTCGTGCCCTTACCCAGTACGACTTACATTTTCTCATTATACTGTATTGTACATCTGAGCAGTTGAGAGATAAGGGCCTTGCTCAAGGGCCCAACAGTGGTAACTTGGTGGTCATGGGGTGCCTTAACCACTGAGCTACCCTTAAACGTAGCTATTGTTCTGCTAAGAACCAGTACAGTCATAGAACTGCTACAAACATCACATTTTATAAGACTTGTGAAGACATTCCTACTTAAGGACATATCATTAAAGTACATATAATGTGCAAAAAGTTTTAACCTCATAGGGCCCTGCGTTCTCATATGGAGACATTACTTTTTGGGTTCACAGTACCTTATACTTCATTCTGTCTAACTTAGACCCGTGTCTTTATTAGTAGAAACTTTATAGCATCATCTAATCGTAGCAAAAGCGCAATACACAATTAGTAGAAACACAAGAAGGTGTCAAACTCAGTTTCATGTTCAAAGATGATACTTAGATTTTACACTTATTAGGTCCTACTAATTCCAATTATCTAGAAAAAATAATGATAATAAATGAAAACAAATTAAATAAAAAAAATGTTGATTACATCATAATCATAAATACATTTTGTGGGTAATGCATAACAAATTTGGAGGTGATCTAAGACATGTGACAACCCAGAGTCGCGAACCACCCATAATGATAATTCAAGCCAATTCTGCATTTATACAGTTAATCAATTAAAAATAAGCTAATAATTAATAATTACAATAAGAAGAAACAGAAACACCTCAACAGAATATGACTCTGTCCTAGGGCTTTTGCTCGGTCACATTCTGTTGTTCCTTTGTGTAATTCCTATTTGCATTGCAAGTATACGCACTGTCTTTAAGTCACTGAAGCCACGAAGAGACAAGTAAGTACAATCACATCAAACCATTGAACAACATATCACTTGCCTGAGAAAAGGTGAAAATTCAGCAGTATTGGTTTTCTCAAGACTCAAAAAAAAAAAAAAATAAACTTTTTGGTGTATATACACATATATGTGAAAAAAAATCCTTCTGCTTATATTCTGCTGTTTACTAATTTCTCAATTTTTCAACTTTCAACTTTTCAATTTCAACTTGGTCCATGTCCATACGTAGCCGGGTATTTAAAGAAACTGAGATTTCTATCTGCGGATTTCGCCTTTTGTCCACACGTAAACGCAGTTTTGGTCATTGAAAACGGAGCTTTTGGAAAACCGTCCAAAAGTGTAGATTTTCCAAAACTCAGATTTTCAGTGTTGTTGTGTGAACAGGGGAAACAGACTTTTTGGCTTGTTGTAACGTCGGATGATGTCATTGTCTAATTTGACGTCAGCTTTGTTTATGAGGATATTTTGTGCAATAGTGGATGTATATACAGTAAATTAGTGACTGTGTTAACGATGCGTACTGGACTTTTTGCATGCGTGTACATACACGCGCACTCACTCACACATTACGTTAACGAACAGAGGTGCCTGAATGTACTACTAAGCTCACTGCTGCTACATACTGTATAAAACTCTGACGACACAGACCCCGCAGACAGTGACTGCTGTTTCGGACGAAACCCGTCTGACTTCTACAAAGCGCAACAGGTAATGACGTTTTGTCTATGCTCTGATTGGCCCCCTGTTGATTAAGGGGACTCCTAACAGCACTTAACATCACTTAAACATTTTGCGTTTTCATGTGGACAAAGATATATATATATTTTTTTTAAATGAAGAAGAAAAATCTCTGTTTTAAAAATATCCGGCTACGTGTGGACATGGCCTTGGTTAGCAATGTAAAACTTAAAATGTGATATTGAGCTGAATTTTAAAAATGTAGTTAACATCAATGTGTGGTGCACTTTGTTTCACACCTGTTTTTGTAGTTCCTGTGCTGTAATTGGTACTTAAGCTTAAAGGGCATTCAGGGACATTTCATTTAAAGCTACAGACACAGAAACAGCACGTTTGCAGTAAATAAGAAGGAATTTCACACACATACCAGAATACATGATGTGAGCTTTATTGCAGCTGAAATATAAACATAAATGCATTTTGGAGACATTTAAGTCGTAAATAAGCTTGTTTATAAAAGAGCATAAACGGTCTCTTTAATGCTCTTTGCTTTCTCAACATTTTACAGTTGAAAGGTTTAATCAACATGCAGGTAGATGGATTACATCTAAAATGCCTTTAGATGTAAATGTGTGTATTTATTGTGGCTTGATTTCCACCTAAGGTGTAGACAAGAGTTAAAGACCTTGGCTTAAAGTCATAACTGCTGAAGCACCTTTTCCTTACCATAACACTTCCTAGGACAAAGTACAATGTAACTATGAGGTAAAGAACAAGTTGTACTGTACAAGGTCCTGTCATGTTTCAGAGTAATTAATTTTGCTGCAAATTTTATTCCATGATGTAAGATCCACTCTGTTCTGAATAGCCTTCATTATACGCAAGTGTCAAGATAAGTATGAGGAAAGATGGTCATGGAAAAATGTTTGCTGTATTTGAATTAAAGGTTGAAAATGTTGCCATGATTTAAGCATGGAAAAGAACTAAAGAGACTATTGGTTCAAACAACTGGTTCATGATTAATCATACTGACACTTGAATAGAGTTCTTATAACCACAGAGTTCTGATCTTAACCTCAGTGAAAGTGTTTGGGATGTTCTGGAGGAGACCATTTTGCTCTCCTGTCATCAATACCAATGATCATTCAAATATGAATGCAACTCTGGACATAAATAAGTGTTGTGTTGTTTCATAAGGTTGTCAAAACATTACCATGGCAAATGTGTGCCAGAATCAAAGCTAAAGGCAGTCCAATGAAATATAGTGTACTGTATGTGATTTTGGCCAGGCACTGTAGTTATTTTTTTTTCCCTCCACAAAGAGCACAATATGTATTCCATAACACTAGTAGCAGTTGGTTACAGCTCTAAAATACTGATGCGAGTTTGAATCCTGTTACTGCCAAGCTGCTGGCTGCTTGTTGTACCCTTGAGCAAGAACTGCAAAGTTTCTGTTTACCAGAGGTGTATGTCCTGTTAAATAAAACACCAGCCAAATTAATACATGCAAAAACCAGGCTAACCAAAACTAATGTTACACCAACAGAGTGACAATTATAGCCTTAAATAACACACCTTTTTTAATTAAAAAAAGATCTATATGTTTATGTTTTACATACTCTTTCCATGTTTTCACAGGTGTTCTATGGGTTTCCCCTTCAGCCTTGCATTCATGACATGTTCAAGTTCATGTTACTGCAGGCTTCATTTCATGATGTAAGATTCACTGCGTTCTAAATTTAAAATAGTCTTCATTATGAGTAAGAATGTATGATAAGTACATAAGTATTAGTAAGATAAGTAGTAAGATAAGTATGCGGAAGGATGTTTTTGACACAGGTGTTTCTCACCTAGCTCTGATCTAAACTGCTGAGCCAATAAAGAAATTTACCATTTGGATTGAAATAAACAAAAGCCTAGAGCGACACGGTGGCTTAGTGGTAAGCACTGTCACCTTGCACCTCCAGGGCCAGTGTTTGATTCATGGCTAGTTAGATTCCTGCCTCTGTGTGCATGAAGTTTCCAGTGTGTGAATTAGTGTGTGTATGCCCTGTGTTGGAGTGGCACTCTGTTCAGGGTATGTCCTGCATCGTGCCCTAATTCTCTTGGGATAGGCTCCAGACCCCATGTAACCCTGTATACAGGATTTAGCGGTATAGATGATGAGAGAGTGAGCAAATCCTTAAGAGCTTTTATTTGGATAATTACTGTAGTGATTAATATGTTTTAGTTGCCCCCCTCCTACATTGGTAGACAAATATTATGGTAATAGAAACAAAGGTCAAATTATTGCCATGTTTTAAGCATAGAAAACAACTAAATAAATTGCTGAAATGACTGGAATTGAGTTAAGAACCGACCAACACATTATTAAAAGCTGAAAAAATAGTGCAGAACTATCAACTTCACAAATAAAGTTTGGTTAGAAAACAACCCCAAATTATCATGATCAACGATCACTCAAATGCTTGGTGAAGTTGCAGGATTAAAAGAAATAATAATTAAATTGTAGAAATTGTAGCTTTTGTTAAGAGTAAATGTAGGAGTATTTCCACATGCAGAATTCTTTGTGTGCCTTTTGGTCAAACTTTAGTGGTTTCAATGAATTTACGCTAATAGAGTTTGAAAACAAGTAATGCACCAACATTCTGGATCAGTTACAGGAGGTGCAATTGTACAGGGGCAAACCTGACAGGAGTGAAATCAGTTCATTGCTTTATAACTAGTTGAAAGTTAAAAAAGGGAGAGAATATAGACGTAAAAAAATATATGTTTAACAAAATTGTTGCTAAGTATAATTTTATGACTTTCTACTAATAACTATTGTCTTCATTTTGAGACCTGTCTTCAGGAAGTGTCATATTGCACAAAAGAGTAAGTTTTCTTCCTATGAGGTCTCACCATGATGGTTATAATGAGAAAGAGTTGGTAGATTTCTTCACATTTGAGGTCTATCCACAATGTCAAGCCAAAGAGAGAATGCACAGTAAATCATTTTTGATGCCTTACAAGTGTGTTGTATCTCATGTTATGTTCTTCTAGTATCTTGTGTTATGTCAACCGGGGAGGGGTGGGGAAAAAAAACACTAAATTCTAAGCCAAACTTGGAATGAATAAGTCAAAATTAATTTCACCTGTTTTAATCAGTTAACCCTCACCTTTATCAGTCTATCATTTGTGCTGTCTACCTTGCTGGAATGAAAAACTAACTGGTTTTCAAAACATTTTCTATATTTACAGTATGAATGTTCAGTTGCATAATAAACAATTGAGTCAGATGTGATCTCGATAAAATTGCTGCTTTCATTTTCAATTCATTTCATTTTGGGGTGTGCTGGTTCATAGTTTTCTTAAGAAACTTTAATTAATCACTTATTTCCACATGAATCATTTATCCTGTGTGATGCTGAAAAAAAGAATTGTATGTTATGCATAATATTGCTGCTATGCACATGAGTTTTCTGTTAATGTCATGATTCACAATTCTCTACAGTTTTCTTGAAAGCTCATGGTCAAATCTTGAGAAAAAAAATCACAAGGAGACAGTGCTAACCACTAAGCCATTGTGCCACCCCTTGGAGATCATGACATATTAGAAAATCATAATCAAGAAATAATAAAAAATCTGGCATGTAATAAAGATTTCAATATGCACAACATATAAAACCTTAAGGCTTTAGCACCCCCAGTCAAAAAAATAAAAAATAAAACAGCAGCATCTAGTAGATTTTTATATAAACATAGCAAACATCAACCAAGTGGTAGAGATGGCTTGATCAGGTTAAGTTCAACATATTTTTTCATATGATATAGTGAAATGTGAACAGACACAGAAATGTGAACAGAACATCAAAGGGTTGATGGTCTACAACAGCCAAAGACCACGTCAGGTTGGTTACATAGTCTGATAATTTATTCTGACATGCAAATGGTACAGTAGTACAAGAATTTGATGTCAGCTCCATGTCTTCATGGCCTCACCCTGCTGTGTGTTAATTGCTTAGTCTGACCTATGTGCCCTGGAAACTGTTGCAACAGAAACCATAATGTAGATAATAAGCAGATTAATATAAACCTTTCACTTGTGTTTCAGCTGAAAGACTATCTGAGCTAGTGTTCTGGTAAGCATTCCTGTTGGTGGGTGTGTATACTGACCTCACCAAACTTAAAAGGAAAGCATTTTTTTTGTTATTCATGTTATGCATAATATTGCTGCTATGTATATGGGTTTTTTGTTAATGATCGTAATTCACACTTCCTGAAAGCTTTCTTGGAAGCTAATGGTCAAAGCTTGAAAAAAGGTCTACATACACCAGTTTCTGTGAGAGCAAAATGTCATGAAAGTTCAGAGCAGAATGGCTAGCCTGGTTCAAGCTGATTGAAAGGCTACACTAACACTAATAACCACTTTTTACATCTGCACTGAGCAAAAAAATAATAATAAAAAGAAAATTCAGACCACACGATATGCTGAATGTTAAAGTGGAGCCACAGCAGCAGAAGACCACCATGATTGCAGAGGGCCTGAAGCCTTTCCCAGAAAAGTTATGGCACAAGGCGGGCCACACCCTGGACAGGGTGCCAATCCATCATAAGGCACATACTGTACACACACACTCATTCACACTACAGGCAATTTGGGAACACCAATTAGCCTAATCTGCATGTCTTTGAACTGTAGGAGGAAATGGTCTACACCAGCCGATGACCACCTCAGGTAGGTTACCTGGTCTGATGATTTATTCTGTGACAGGCAAATGATAGTATCAAATTTGATGTCCGCTGCATGTCTTCTTGGGCCGACCCTGCCATGTGTTAATCGCTCAGCCTGAACTTCAGGAAAGAATGCGTCTGACTTACGTACTTACGTAACTGAAATCGTAATGTACTGTAGCAGATTAACATAAACCTGTCCCTTGTATTACATCTGAAAGATTATCTGAGCCACTATTCTGGTAAACATTCCTGCTGGTGGGTGTGTATACTGACCTCACCAGGCAACAAAGGAAAGCATACTGTATGTTAGCATAATAATGTTGTGATTCACACTTCTTTGTAAGTTCCTCTGTAGCTTCTGCTCAAAACTTGAACAAAAGTCTACATACAGCAATGTCTTTGAGAGAGAAATGTCATGAGAGCAATAGTGAGTAATAGAGCATTTCAGGCCACACACCATGTAGATGGTAAGGCTACAACAACAACAGAATACCATCATTAATCTGAAATTTACTTCATGTTTGAAATATTTTATAATTTTAAAATATTTTAATATTTTAATATTTCATAATTTATGCTTTGTATTATTTTATCATTTTGTTTTATTTATTTTTATTATTATTATTGTTATTATTATTACTGTTACTATAATTTTCATTTATATTGTTCATTTATTTATTTATAACTATATGTTTCTTTGTTCCTAAATTTGTATTTCTATTTTTATTGCAATTTTATTGTCATTTTTAGTGCTGTGAAGCACTTTGGTTCAACTTAGGTTGTAAAGTGCTATATAAATAAATGTTGATTGATTGATTGATTTGAGAAACTGACAATAATTATAAAAAATTTTTTTAAACCTTTGATGAAGAACTTCCTGCAATTGGTCATGAGATTTATTTATTTATTTTTTTTTGATGTGGTGAATCAAACTATAAACCTGTTTGCTTTGATATGTTGAATCACACTATAAACTTTTTTTTTTTTTTTTTTATGTGGTGAATCATACTGTTGACCTGTTTTCTTGATTTTCACATTACCTATGTTAGGAATTATTATGAGAAATTGGAGCAAAATATGTATACTGTGTATGTATACATATAAATAATATTATACATATAATAATATTAAATAAAATACAATAATCAGCTACTATAAACGAATATAATCTGGTCATACAAGGCGAGATCATCCCTTCCATTGAGGATAATCCCATTAAGTATCTGGGAAAGTGGTATGATGACTCACTAAAGGACCATAACAACATCCGGAGTACTGAGAAGCAAGCAGAGAGCTGGCTTAGGAAGATTGATAAATCAGGGCTTCCAGGGAACTTTAAAGCATGGCTTTATCAACATGGCCTGCTCCTCAGACTGATGTGGCTCATGACTGTGTATGAGGTTCCACTCACAGTAGTGGAAGGAGTGGAACGTAAAATCAACTCACACCTCAGAAGGTGGTTGGGAATTAGTGATGCGCGAAATTATCACTAGTTGGGAAATTATTTGGCCCGCCCCAGCCCGCCCTGCACCACTGTATCTATTTTTACAACCCGCCCCGCCCCGCACCCGCGACCATTAAATGATGTAAATTCCCGA
>JAQMYL010000019.1:16530632-16541364 GCA_030014365.1 Clarias pachynema
TTCACAACCGGCAACACGAAAAGATGTTCCCATAGCGTTTTCACGCAGCATCGAGTGTAGCCTTTGAAAGGGAACTGGAGGGGGTACAGAGCAAAGGAGCGCTTGTGGGTTGCAGCCCGGACTGGGTCCAGAACTTATCAGGGAGTTCTGCAGGAATTGTACGGAAGGCATGGCAACGTCAGAACCTGTCGGGGAGAAGTGGTGGGATATGGGGGATACTGTATTGTGTTCTGATTTCTAGGGCAGGCAGATCCACAGGAAGCCAAGCTGCATATATCAGTACAGACAGTTCAGCCGGCGATAACTACACCTTCGGTCACTAGGTGATGCTGTTGTAGAAGCAATCATGGGAAATGTGCAACACCTGGACAGACCTCAACATAAGCCTACTAGATGCTGCATCCTGCATGTAGACCGTAGATAGACACCAAAATACAAGAGTGAATCCTTGGTGCTCCTGCATCCAGTGTTACCATCTCACTACTCCCCAAGCCTGCATTAAGCTTGCACACACGTACACATTGCCCTGGTGCTGCTACACCGCAAACTGCTCACGCCGTAACGGTTTCAGTCTTGGGCATTGCTCTCACTTAATATAATTTTGGCATTAAGGAAGACTTTGTAAAAATATTATTGTCTTACCCTGCCTGGAAAAAAAGCGCTGTTCTTGAATTTGCGCAGGTAAAATGCAATTAAAAAGGTTCCTGCCATAAGAACCAGAGAAAGCAGTGCAGTGTTCGGCTCTCCGACAATCTGTTCTTTTCCCATCGAACTGCTGTTTGATGATGATGATGATGAGTTTAATGTGTTAAAGTTCTCTTCCAATAAGCTCTCAGAGGTGTTAAACATGGAATCGTTGAGTAACGAGCAACGCTTCAGTGGGTTTTCCTTAAATATCTGCGGGGAAAAAAATCATGTTAGAAAAACTAATTAACAGTTTTTTGAAAAAGTGAACAGCCACAACCATCACCGGGATACAAATTTAGCCTGACACAATCATTTGTTCCATGAGTAGGTTCAAGCTTTTAAGGATCCATTACTATACTTCAGAGGTTCCTGTTTAGTCAGCTCAACCTCTTTTACCTAAAAGTATGCTGTGAATCTTCTGCTTGTTCAATGAGCTTGTTTTATTCTTTTACAACATTGTAAACTGGTTCTGTTTTAATCTATGAAACCTTGCCCTACTTTATTTTATAATGAAACCAATATTTTATAGTTTGCTTCCTATTTTTCTTGTTTCAAGTGCTTGGTGGCACAGTGGCATAGATGTTAGCATTGTCACCTTGCACCTTCAAGGTCTGGGTTTGATTCAAGGTCTGATTACTCTGTGCATGGAATTTGCAATGTTCTCCCTCTGCTTGGTGGGTTTCCTCCCATAGACCAAAGATTTGCAGATTAGGCTAATTGGCATTCCCAAATTGCCCATAGCATTGGTATATATGTTAATGCCCTGCAAAGGAGCGGCACCCTGTCCAGGGTGTACCCTGCCTTGTGCCCTAAGTCTCCTGGGGTAGACGCCAGGCCCCCCGTGACCCTGTATATAGGATAAATCAGTATAGACGATGAGTGACTGGCTTGAGAAATCTATCACATTTGTGAAAGCATTTAGCCATGTCGCTGTAAATACTTACGAACGAGTTCCGTTCCGGGAGCACATTCATAAGTCGGATTTGTCAGTCATCTTCTATACCGCTTTATCCTGTATTCAGGGTCACAGGGACCTGGAGCCTATCCCAGGAAACTTAGGGCACAAGGCGGGGTACACCCTGGACAGGGTGCCAATCCATCGCAGGGCACACACACATACACACACTCATTCACACACTACGGGCAATTTGGGAACGTCAATTAATCTAACCTACATGTCTTTGGACTGTGGGAGGAAACCGGAGTACCGAGGAAACCCACCAAACACGGGGAGAACATGCAAACTCCATGCACACAGAGACGGCCCGGGAATCGAACCCAGACCCTGGAGGTGCAAGGCGACAGTGCTAACCACTACACCACCGTGCCGCCAGTCGGATTTGTTTAAAAAAAAAAAAAAATTGTATATAATATTGAAATAAAATTATTGAATTAAATTAAATTTAATTATATTGAATTAAAATATTGTATATAATTGTAAATATTGGTATCTGGTGCAGTACAGTGTCTATTTTTTGTACAATACACGTGAGTTACTTCCCCGATTTGTTCGCATCTACAAATGTTCGTAAAGCCACGGTCCACTGCTATTCATAATTTGAACGTTCGAAGTCGGGGCCTACCTGAATAGTTTGAGAAAACACCTGTAATGCATTTCTATATATATAATATATACTACATTATATATTAAACTACATATGATCATGCTACATAGCAAACCTGTAAACTAGCATGCTAGTTAGTTAGCAAACAATGTAGTTACCATGCACTCTGTTTTAATTACCACACAACCACACAACCACATACCTCATTGCACTACCTCAAATTACTACCACAGAGCATTGAAACATATTATGTTGTTTCGTGCACTTTGTTGTCTTTGTCTTTTTCTGTATAGGATTTTAGATAGGATAGTTTCTGTTAATTTATAATCTTAATCTGGTTTGTCTCCTCTTAGTTAGCTAGTCAGTTTTGTTAATTTACGTTGTAAATTTATGTCGTAGGTAGCACCTTGGTCCTGGAGGAACGTTGTTTCGTTTCATCATGTACTAAACTGTATATGGTTGAAATGACAATAAAAGCTTATTTGACTTGACTACTTGACTTGACATAGGCATCAAATTAGAGAGGCAAAATGAGCTCTTAAAATTTATGCATTTACATGCACACGTCAGCCATTACTAGGAGTATTTAGTGAAGGTAAGTTGGAACAGTAGTATCTAAAAGGTGTGCTCTGTGTCATGGAACGCATACCGACCTTGATAAGTTTGGAGAAGGTCTCATAGATGAAGATGAGTGAGATCAGGATAGAGAAAATCTCCTGAGTGAAACGAGAGACGAATCGAACCAGGAAGCTTCCCTCAAATGCTACCATGATCACCACAATAATGATGAGCCAGAACCCAATCCACACCCGACCCACCAGGTACTCCAAATTGTTACTTTTACAGAACTATGGGGGGAAAGAGTGTACACAAAATGGAGACATTTAATTTCAATGGAGACGTTTACACCCTGAAAGATATGACGGGTGTTCAAGTCAAACCAGGACTTTTGTTGGCGCAGAATAACAGAACTTTGTGAGAGTAAAAGCTACCCATCAAGGTATAAAATTTTCTTATTATGAAAATAAGAGCCATGACCAATTTTATCACAAGTTTCAGTTTGACTTGAATGCCCCTCATATTATATTCCTATTTTCCTAATTTGATTGGACAAAAAGGAGTGCTGTTGTGCTGAATATCATCATGTCTGCGATGTCTTCAGCATGCCCTCGTGCCTACAAGCGCATTTACAGCCATGCTGATATCCAGCACAACAGCACTTTTACTTGTGTTAAATTGCTTAGTTATATAATTTCACACTTACTGTGAAGAAGGCTTCCTCAAACACTAATATCGGCCCAGAGAATCCGACCACCAGCAGTGGTTGTGCTCCCAGCAGGCAAAATAACACTCCCTGAATACATGTAGCAATGATAAGCTCTGACACACCAATCAGTCCCTCTGTCTTGTCACCTGAACATACACAAATACACAAACCCCAATTATAAACCAAACATCTATAACAAATTATTAGAGTCACACATGTCATCTTATGCATATACTGTCTCTATTGCTAGATTAGGCTAATTATTAAGGCACAGTGTTTGCATAGAGCATTGACAGCACAACAGGAACTGTGCAGTATACAGTATATGAAATCATCTAGATTTTTGTATGTGTATGTTCTTTGTTACCCAGCAGTCCTCCGAATGTGATGGCAGGAGAAAGAGCAGCAAAATAAATAAATATGATGGCTGCCATGCACTGTGGATTCAGACAATCTGTGAAATCACTGATGTATTTTGGGTATCTGCGTCGTGCGTCTCGGACTAAGCCTCCAAATGGTCTACCCGTCCTCTTTAGCGGGTCATCATCATCACCACGATCATGGCGTGCCAAAAGAGACTCTGCATGGGAGACACAAATTCATGTTATTTTTCAACTATTATTTGATTGTTAAAAAAAACACTAGAGGTTAGAAACTTTAAATATTTCTTTAGCCTACAATAAAATGTCATCAACTTCTTACCATGTGCTGTTGTATCACTGACATGAAATGATGCAGAACAGTGCTTACATACTATAACAAACTAAAATATGATGAACATATTTAGAGATATCAGTTTTGGAAATGGTGTAATAGTGTGTGAAAGGAGCCACTTTCCTGCTAACCTGGAATCTTCGATGGGTATCTAAAAAAGTTTAGACTGTCACATCACTTTGTTACAGTAAGTATAACATATTGCAGTTGCATGACATCCAAATCACATAATGGTATCCTATTTTACAGAAAGTATCACTGAGGTTAAGTGAAAGAAACCTGCCATTACTTATGTCATTAAGGCATTACTGCTGTGGTAACTGCAATGGCAGTGTGTAAACAACCTTTTTTCAACATTCTCCAGAAATTTATTGAATGCATTTAATTCACTCACAACAGGTAGGTTTGATTCACTGGACATGTGACAAAAGAATGCAATTGGTTTTTCACAGCACATTAACTTTTGCTCTAAAATGCATCTGCCTCACTGTCATGGTTTGCCTCAAACCTGGAAGTTCAAAGTTTCTAAATGAAGTAAATGTAGCAGTTTTCAAGTTGAACACTTTTCCTCTTTTATGCCAGAGGAAAGTAATTTGCCAAACCTAGTAAAAGTCATAAAATAGAGTTTTATTATGTAAAAAATTTAGACACAGTATTATGTTTTGCTGTCAAACTGTTCAAATGTTCTTAGGACTCCCAGCCTTCAAGCAAAGCCAGCTCAAGACCATGGGAGAGCTCCACAAGGAGTGGTGTGAGTCTGTCAGTGTATTAAGAGCCAACACGCTTTTTAGGACATCTTTAGGAAATGGGCTGTATAATTGTTGCTTTCCTAGTCTAATGCCGTTCTGGAAGCAGAGACGATGTCAGAAGCATCTTTCCTGGGCTAGATAAAGTAGAACTGCACCATTGATCAGATGATAAGATGTATTTTCTCACCTTTCTCCTCTAGGGATTTCTGCTCATTGTTCATCATGCTGATTTCCTGTTCCTCTCTCTTTCTGATCATATCTCTCTGAAAGTGCGTGATGGAGCGCAGCAGGTCTTCACGCTCAAAATCAGATGGAGGAAGAACAATGCTGCAGTCCAGAAAACCATTGATGGCATTCAGAAGGTCTTGACGATCATCAGCCAGATATGCCGCTTCATGGAACGACTGGAGACAAGAATTGTTTAATAAACGCGTTGATCACTAACTTAGTATAATCATAATTTCATTCTGAAATGTATACGTTGGGCTATAAATACATACACACACAAAAACTATGGAACACTAGTAATATTGTTGTGTGGGTAGTGACTAAGATAAGTAAAATGTGAATGTTCAACCACATGATGAAGAATGGAGAAGCCAATGGAACATACGAGGAGCATCAAGTCAAACCTGGAATTTTGATTAAGCAAAATAATCAGAACTGCATGGGGGATGTGGCAATAACTCCCAGCTGTGTCCTTATAATGTGCAAGTGGTGTTCATGAATGATTCTGAGTTTTCACAGACAGATGTGTCTCTTCCACACATTAGCGACAAGTTATCCATTGCTTTTCAAGGATCAGGCGCTCCACTCATTGAATGTTTATTAGAATGACTGCAGTATCACCTTGGCCGATATCGTCATTCACGGACATGTTTGCACCATTTAAATGTTTTGATGTGGCTAATGGCCTCATCACTGTACTGTGCTTGAATGCTTTTGTAAATGTTAATCAGTTTTACACATTTATTCATAAGAAATTTCATCACAAGTCCTGGTTTGACTTGAACTTGAGCCCCTTGTAACAATGTTTTTCAAAGCTAACAAGCATTATTGGATCATCTATACCTTATCAGACATCAACGTAGAAATTGAACGTCCAATCTGGTGATAGTCCATGCTGGAGTTGTTAGGTCCAAGTAAGATGAAGAGAAACCGCACAGGAACCGGAACCTCCAGAACTGAGTCCAGTAACACAGCTTCCTCCAAGCGCACAAACGCCATTGTGGGCTGGTCCAGAAAATCAACACTGCCTGATGATACACAAGTGAATATGTCATTGAAACATCATGTTTTTGAAGTATGTACGTGCAGAAGATTTTAATATCTAACCAGAGCTCTATATATGGTTCCACATTCACTATTTTGATTCATGTTCTCCTTTCCTAGATCCAGTCCCCTATCTAGTCTGGTAGATCATTCCTTGTGATTCATGTGCACTAGGCCATCCAGTTCCATAGCGGCAAGTTACTAGTTACTTATAAAATGCATTTCTAATTTTCTAGTTTTAGGTCCCTTGCTTCAGCCATTAAATTTTTTAAATTCTCTAGACCTTTTCTATTTCTCTAGTTTATTAGTTTAACTGATTCCACTTTTCTAGTTGATATATACTGAAGTTCTTTTATTTCCCTGGTACTTTTCTTATTATGTTATTAGTGCCTTAGTTTCAGCAATTTATGTAGTTTCGTTCTTCCACAGTTCATGTTCACTAGACACAGGCCTGATTCCACTTCTCTAATTGATAGATATTATGTTTCTATGCATTATTTCTAGTTTTCTATTCCAGTACCCTACTTGTCTAGTTGTGATCATTTATGTTTTTAGTTTACTTTGAAAATCCTAGATCTATTGTTTCAATTCTCTAAGTACCAGTTAGTAAACTTTCTATTTCCCTATATTTATCTTTCTATAGTAAGAGCTCTTTCTTCACAATTCAAGTTCATTATTAGTTCTACTTCCTTACTTTGAGTCCACTAGAATCCTGACTCCAGGACCTCAGTTGCTACTCTAGTTACCAAATTTTCTATTTGCATTGTTCATGTTGTTTAGTTACACTCCCCTAGTCAGTGCCCAACTTACAGCCACTTATGGTTTTATTTAGTTTGTCCAAGTGTCTTAGGTTTAATCCCCAAATCCCAGTCGACTGATTACAGATCCAAAGTTGATAGTTACTTAAATAAAATTTATTTTATTAAGTCCTGATAACAATATTGGTCCAGGTCTATGATATACTGTATCTCCAGTCTTTCATACTACATTTCAAGTTTAGTTTTTTTTTTTTTTCTGATTCCTTAAATTTGGCATCCTAGTTCCTAGTTGTATCTTGGTGTGAGAGAAGAGGATGCAGAGGATAGGGTTAGATGGAGGCAGATGATTCGCTGTGGCGACCCCTGAAAAGGAACAGCCGAAAGACAAAAAAGAAGTTCCTAGTTGTATCTTCCTAATTAACTCTAAATTTTTAAGCAGTCCTGTAGTTCCGGTTCCATGATTTGCGGTCTCTCTCATTTCCAGGTGACTGATTCTAGTAGACTTGCCTGTGCACCCTAACAGATTGACATCTGACGAAGTTAGATCACATGCCCAGCCTACACTGTCACGTGCGTGCAGCGTGTGTCCCAGCTATAACTATATGCTATATGCTAAAATGCCCTTCTGCCATGGATTACCCTCCACTACACAATCGCTATCTTCAAGGCAAAGCGATGGTGTTCCATTCCCTACACTTGGTTATGTAAATATCATCACGTTCAGCAGTCAAGGGTAGGGAAAGGAACACCATCGCTAATGTGCTTGAATGGCAAGGGGGCATTTGAGCACATAACACCGGAAGGGTAAAAGCAGAGGCGATGAATCTGGTATAAGCACCAAGAAATAACGATGGAGACAAAAGTGAAAATAATTGAGAGAATTGAGCGAGGTGAAAAGATGGCATATGTTGCTCATTCTTTTAACATTAATTCTAAAAAACACTGTTTTGTAATATACTGTACTGTGTATAGCCAATTGTGTTAGTATCCTAGTAGTTAGACAATGTTTGCTGGACTTACAAACAAATTGGCCTTACATACGAGCTCTCGGAACGTACCTCATTCATATGTAGGGGACATACTGTATTATTGTTAATGTGCAACTCAAAACAGTACAATTACAATGTAACCAGGACAAATATTAAAACAGTAAATAATACTTTCAATAAATATACTTTAATGTTTATATAATAGATATAAATTAATATTAAATAACACATACATACTGTTTATTCAGCTTGTGCACTACACACTAGATACATAGTTCAACAACAAGTAAAGATATTTGTGTACAGTAGCATGCTCAAATAGCATGTGCTTTAATAAAAAAATACTGTGTTCTTACCCACAAGTACCACGGTGGCTTCTGCATTGTCTGGAATTTTCTCCAGCAGTTTGAGCTCATGTTTAGATTTAGATTTATGCATGCCACTTGCTGCAGTTGGTTCTTTCTGCAAACACATTATACACACAATACACACACACATTACACTGCGCACAAATTACAAATGCATACAGTAAATAACCATAAGGAGTGTGTGACTATATAATATAGACATAATGTAAACTGTTAACTGATGGTGCTTAATGAATACACAAACGCACACACCACACACACATATAATAAGGTGATTGTAAATAATTTATAGTAGAGCTCAGAGGCCTTCATTCATTAGAAAACCTTCAGAGATGTCTCTATAGAGTCAGTTCCTCTGGTGACCAGCAGGGGGAGACCGTGTCTCTTCATAAATACATACTTTTTACATGTGCTGTTTTAACAACTAGATTTTCATGCATTTACTTCCCTACTCCATGGTCCCACTTTCCAGTGATGTAGCTGCACTTTTTAAGGTCCAGTTACTAGCCATGCATATATCTAATCCTTTAGTTCCAGTATTTTATTAATAAGTGTTCGAATTTCCTACAGCACGCTACTCCAAGTGCCCAAGAATTAAGCCCCTTTTCCACCAAAGCGCACCAGGTGCTGGTTCATGTTCTTTGTTAGTGCTGGTTCAGTAGCGAATTTTCAAGGAACTGGCTTTGCTTTTCCATAGTCTAGACAGTCATGTCATTACGTTATTGTATCTGCTTGTATACGTCTCAAATTTTGAGGCACTGCTAGCGGCGAAAAAATACTAGCGGCAAACGCAACAACACTTCAACATGGCTTTGCGAGCAGTTCTCCTGGCTTTGCGAGCAGTTCTCCTGGCTAACCCTTACTAGAAAGCATTTGAGCTGCCCATTGCGTATTGAGTTCATTATTTTTAAACATGGCCATCACACACTTTTAGTTGGTCGTGATAATCCCGCCCCCTTCCACTGGCGTAAGCAGTTCTTTCTAGCCTGGAAAAGTGTTGTTCTTCTGTTTGAGGGCCAGTGCTTTGGCTGGTGCCCAATTTCGAACCAGTTTAGGCAGAACCTGTGTTCAGGTTAAAAACTTCCTAGGTCCTAGTCATTAATATCTTCAGTCCCCTTATTTCAGTTTGTAGCATCCAGTCATTTGTTTCCTTTCTCCTCAAATCTAGCCATTTAAATTCTCAGCCCATATAAAATTCTCAGTTGAGATACGAGCGAACCTTACATCAGATAATTATAGTTTCAACTTCCCTAACTCCAGTTCTGTAATTTCAGTCTTAAACATGTTTCTATTTCCATGACAAATGTTCAACTCTTTTCAACTACTTTCATCCTCCTAGTTCCAGGCTCATTATGACTGAAGCTTCTTGTTCACCATTTCCTGTATTTTAAGTGCCTCTGATTCCAGTGCCCTAGTTACTACTCATTCATGTTGTCCTGGTGTCTTTTAGTTTCTATGCAATTTCATTTATAGTTCCCAAGTAGTTCTCTACTTCAAGCTTTCACGTTTTGTACTCCTGGTCCCTAGTCACCTTTGAGGAAAGTTCCCGACTTTTTCCCTGAATTCCATGACTCTCACCTCAAATGTGTCGGGGTGTGTGTGCTGTGTGTTGTCGTGTTTTGTGTTTGTGTTCCCCATCAGTGGCTCGGTGACGGACGGCTCTGTCTGATGATGATGATGATGGTGATGGTGATGGTGATGAGGGAGTAATGAACCCAGACTGGCTGTTGAGAGGTTTCTGGGGAATGAGCTGTGATCTTTCTCATCACACGGGTGACTAAAACATACAGAGAAAACACACACATGCATACACACACTTGAAACAGGAGATGGGGTTCACAGATATAATGCATTATTACATTTCTTTAAAACACACAGCATATAACAAATCACATCATGTAATCATGGAACAGTGTCTGTGAATTGAGATACGAGCGAAACTTTGGTGGTAAATGGATATGTGTGTGTGTGTGTGTCCTTGTGAGTGTGTATACCTGTGTTTCAATAGCAGTGCTCTTAGTACATTCGCTCTGTCTTCAGCTCTGATCTGGTCACTGATGATCATCTGCTCAACTACTTGGTGGGAAATTCCAGCTAAGGTTTTCTGCTCTAGATCCAGCAGCACTGTGCCTAAAGAACAAGACAACAATTGTTATCATCATCATCATTATAACCATTATCATTGAGCTACACATGTCGTTCCTGAGCTGCCAGTGATCCAGACACTCTCTGCCCTCTGGACCTGTCTGACCCATCCTGGTTCCGCGCTTCTGGTTGGAGATCTCGTCACATGGATGCCCCGTGTGTCTCTTTGGGATGCGTCTGGTGTCTGGGGATGGTTTCACTCTACCATGAAGACGGTT
>JAQMYL010000019.1:16541464-16553649 GCA_030014365.1 Clarias pachynema
TCTGACCATTTTGATTCATACACATTCACATTCTATACAAACTTAAATAATTCTTTTGATTGTGTAAAGCTGCTTTGTGACAATGACAACTGTTAAAAGCGCTATACAAATAAAACTGAATAGAATTGAATTGAATTATCATCATTACCATGTGCAATGGTTTTACGGAGCTCCAGTAAACTGCGGAACGAGAGTGAGGCAATGTGTGGTTTCCCCCAGCGGTGTGTTTCCTCCTCTACGTCCTCCTCAAACTTAATCCAGCGCGCTGTTTCCCGCCACTGCGGCTCCTGGTTCTTATCTACGATCAGCTCGTTCAGCTCGACAAACACCTGTAGCATACAGACAAACTCAGTAGGATGCATATCAAGGGCTTAAAAAAATAAGACAAGTTAATCCTTTAATGTTCTTCTCAACTTCTTGGTAGGGCACATTTTGAGTCACTATATCATGTGAGGGTGGGTCAAAAATGATCCGCACTTGAGTTATAATAAAATATCTGTTGGTCTTATCCGTGCTTTTATGTTCAAGGCTACTGTTTGTGGTCTAAAGGGTGTACTTGTGCTAAAACAACTCACAGAAGAGCATAAATAGAAGCGTTTGGATATCTGCAAACGACATTGGACAGATACTCTAACTAAGGTAAAAGTAAAAGAGAATCATTTAAGGTGGCGAGACATGGATGCATGACTATGAGCCTGAGAGTAAACGACAGAGTATGGAACAGAAATATTCTCAATCACCAACTGAGAAAAACAATCAAAAGTCAACAATTGGGCCAGAATTGGAGCATTATCGGGACAAAGGTTAAAAAATCAACAGTTCTCGTTACAGTGAGATGCTTATTGAAGAGCTGAAGCCTAAACTTCGGTTTAACACCGAAGACTGCTATCCAAGGATCTCGCATGACGATGCACATCTGCACACTTTTGCCCACACTGTCGACACTCTTCAAAAACTTTGTATTAAGATGTTAAAGCATCCTCCCTATAGTCCTGATCCTTCTCCATCAGACTTTCACCTGTTTGGTCCCCTGAAATCAGACCTACGAGGACGAATATTCACTTCTGATGAAGAAGTGAAGACAGCGGTGCATTCGTGGCTCGCAGCCTCAAAAATTCGTAATGGGGAAATAAGAAAGCTTGATGACAGACGTACAAAATATATTGAAAAAAAGCAAGGAGATTATGACTTAATCACTAAGTTGAGATATATTATGCAAAAAAAAAATCACTAGATGTCAGTGTGTGTTTAAATAGCGTGTCTTTTCAATTGCTAAAAATAGGACTGAAAATCCTGACAGTCGGCTGTGTAACCTGATTCTGAATACACATACTGAATACAGCGCATAAAAACTTAAAATATCTCTTAGACTTTTAATATAGTACAATATGTGTTCTAGTCTACTTTAGAAAATAAATAAATAAATTAATAAATAAATAATGAAGGACTCACAAAGAACACGGTTGCATCCTTTCCACCACAGTCACCATGTTGTTTATGCCGTTGCAAATGTACAGAAAGTTATTCTACGAATGCAATCTTAAGCGTTTCAAACCATGATGACGAGCTTTAATATAATAGTTATATTACCGGCAAATGCACTCTAATATGCACACACACTCACACAAACACACAGTACAGAAACAAATCTAACCTGCTGTCGTTGAGAGGAATCTAACAGCACCATGGTGTGCGTATGTGTGTGTGCATGTGTGTGTGAGAGAGAAATGTAGAACACATAAAAAAAAACAACACTTAGTGAGAAGAGTGAAAACACACACACATACACTCAGGCAATATAAGTGTGAGTGCATTGATTAAATATGCATATGTGTGTGTGTGTGTGTGTGTGTGTGTGTGTGTGAGACCGGATCTCTCTCTCTCAGGTCTACACGATTCATGTATGTTTAATTAGGTCCTATACACTCGGCTTTCACATGGCAAGTGATACAACATAGAAACTTCACTGAGACTGGCAGTTGAGGATTAAACTCATAGGTACTGTAAGTGTGTGTGTGTGTGTGTGTGTGTGGTGTGTGTGTGTGTGTGTGTGTGTTCAATAGTTCTCTGTTGGGCCAGATGATGTTACAAGAAAAAGAGTTGTCAAAGTTTCCAGTGTCGTGAAAAAGTAATGGCCCCCTTCCTGATTTTTTTTTTTTTTTTTTGCGTATTCGTTGCATTCAAACATCCAGACAAATCCAGACATCAAACTAATTTTACTATTAAACATAGACACCCCGAGAAAATACAAAATGCAGTTTTCAAATGATGATTTCAATTATTAAGGGAAAAACACACATCAATGCTTGGTAACTATTTTATAACACAGCTAGATATCAGGTCTTGTCATATCTAAACAGTAATTGCAAACCAAAACAATCACAGATTGTTTCCCCTTTTTATTATTCCCCAATTTGGTTTCATCAGTTTTTTGTTTTGTTTTTTTGCTGCTCATTCTGCATTATAGTGTATTGTAACATATTACACCATTCAGGAGCCTCAAAGTTGGGATTTTGCTGCATTAGGCTATAGACTGAAATATCACCCACATGCTCTATAGATTATTGGAATACACTACAAAATAAAGCACAAATCCTGTATTGTGCAGTCTATCTTTGTGCAATATCAACCACGCCGATCTGCATAACATCAGGGTTTAAACATGCCTGCTGACCTTATGTGAGGTTATTTACAGTAACATCGCAGTATGATATAATTTGTACCAGCCTATATCAAATGTCTTTTCTGGTGGAACAGGGCAGCCTGAAATACTAACAACAGTCCTACTGGATAATATGTTTATCCATCACTGCAGCTCTTGGCAAGTTTAGTGACGAGAAATAACTAAGCACCACACTGTCACTGTCTCAGAACTTAAACCTGTTTTATATTCTGTGTATGGAAATATTCGTAGACTTACCTCATGTGGTGTGCGGTCAACTTTGGGCCTACGTGTGCTTGGCTCAGCATGATCCTTGTTGATATGCACTACGGAAGTTTTGGTGCTTTTCCTGACCAGGTGTCTCCTCACTCCAGGAACATCCTCAAAACGGTGAGCTGGGAAATTCAGTTCCACACATTAACACACTATAATACTCATCGCACTTACCATGGAAAAAACAAAGATGTGAGCACAGAAACAAAACTACTTTGGATTTGTCTTTTTATTTTTATATTCCACTGTATTTAACTTCTCACTTACATATAACAAACACATACTGGTAAACACCGATTAGCACCTTTAAACCTGAGGAAAACGGAGGACCTATTGGAAACCCACCAAGCACGGGAGGGAACATGCAAAAGTCACACACAACACAGACCCAAAGGTGGGGAAATTGCTATGTATTTCAAAATGTATATTAATTCATTACTGTCTTGTTTCAGATTTGTCATCCAAATGTAACCAACATATCCGAATTGACCTACAGATCCTAATCTTGTCTATGTAGTGAGACTATTGAGTGCACATGTAACATCAATGATCCTGGAATGGCCCCTTTTCTATAAATAGAAAGATAGGGATATGTTAATAAGGACGCACTTACAGGACTGTGTAAAAATCTTGAGCCACCCCCATTTATTCATCACTCACTCACGCACTCATCGTCTATACCACTTTATTCTGTATTCAAGGCCGCAGGGGGGCCTGAAGCCTATCCCAGGCGGGGTACACCCTAGACAGGGTGCCAATCTATCACAACACTCATTAACACACTATGGGCAATTTGGGAACACTAATTAGCCTAATCTGTAGAAACCGGAGTGCCTGGAGGAAACCCACCAACATGCAAACTCCATGCACATAGAGATGGGAATCGAACCTGGCCGGGAATCGAACCCGGACCCTGGAGGTGCAAGGCGACAGTGCTAACCACTACACCACTATGCCATTTATTCATATTAAATTAAATTAATTAAATTTAATTAATGTGCGAACAAATGTTTTATTGTGACAGGCTGCAAAATGCCAAAAGATATACCATATAAAAACCGGTTGTTTATATAACAATCTCAGCAGCAACCTCATTTTCCCTTTCATCTATTCCAACCACTTAGCATTCAGCATCACCAGCATACCTGTACTAATCACCACCCTGATCATCTGTCATCATCTACACCTGTTTAGACACTGTGTGGCTTAACAACCAAAAAGCATTCCTCTGCAACAGAAATTTGATGAAATAAGAGGGTGGCTCATGACTTGTGCACAGAATTGTACATTAGGTTGAATGCGAGACTGGATCATATTTTACAGTACATCATATATTGCAATTATGTCTAATCAGACAACTCTAGTCTTGCCTGACCATGTTTAAAATATTAATGTTTGTATCTGCTTGTTGACTTCAATGATTTATGCATTGTTTTTCCCTTATTGAGCTGCCTTCATTTCTTTATAGGAAAGTCATGTATCATATTGTTAAAATCTAGTTCCTGTTGGCTTTTGGTAGCAGACAATTATTAGTATTTATTATTATTTATTTTTTTACCGAAGGCCTACCGTCACTTATGACGACCAGGAGAAAGGAGAATTTGCAATATCATGGAATGATGCATGAAACAACGCCAAACACCCAAGGTTCCTTGTTGGTTTAATGTGGTGAATGTGATTTTCAAGAGCATTTGTTATATCCGTCTCACATTCTGCTGACACATCTTCATCTGCTAAGTGACACACTTTTGAACTCAAGTAGCTTACAAATATTCACATCAGCGGCTTTGCTTTAAACCACATTACCACAATAAAACACTAAGAAAACTGATTAAGATGCACAAATGCCTTCTAGAAGAATATTGAAAAGTTGAAAGAATGAAATGCCAACAAAGAGACGTGTGCACGCACACCCTTATGCATATGCACGTACACACACACACATATCCTTTGAATAATGTGAGGATCACAGAAAGTTTAAAGGTCTTAATTTTAAATCTCGGCAGGGAACGTGCAAAAAGAGAAAGCTGCCAAGGAGAACACACACAAGTAGAAGAACAGTCAAATTTAAAGGTCAGTTTACAAATTAAGGAAAATGTTAAGAGAAAGAAAGCACAGAATTGTTATTCGGCTAAAAAATATTTCATGAATTACATTCCCTGAGAAAAATCATTATATACGGTATGAATAGATACTACGAATAAAAATGGTTGGAAAAACAAAAAACCTCTATGAGAAAAGCAAGACAGTCATGTGACAGCCTGAAAACAGTACGGTTTGATGTAACGAGTTATATAAACTCACTCTTAATGTCATCCAAATTGGCTGAGCCGAGTGTGCGCGTCTCTGCCTCGTCTGCAGGAATCCTCTCGTATTTTGTGCTCTCGTTTCCCGTCATGTTTCCTGTTGGACTGGATGAGGTCAACGTGCTGGGGTGAAATGTCATAGAGCTTGGGTCGATGATCACAGTGTGGTGCTTAGAGGAACTGCAGAAAATCAAAGACATGTTACAAATACCACACTTGTGCAGGATACACTGTTAAGTACTGAACATCTTAGTATTTTAGTTGTTGCAGAATCTTTAATAAGATTCTGGTCCTAATTATTGAAACTTGAATAATGATTATCGGCAGTACAGTGCAAAAGTCTAGAGCCAACCTTCAAATTAAATGAATTAAATGATGTAGATTCCATTAAAGAAATGGGACAAATATAAATAAAACAGAAATTCTGTTTGTTTGTTTGTTTGTTTGTTAGGCCAGTATTTGCACAGGTAGTCACATGTGATTATCAGCTTTTACATCACACTGTGGGCGTGTCACTGGCAACTGTCAGCTTTTATGTGATACTGTGGGCGTGTCGCATGCGTACTGTAACTGTAACGGTAGACAGCATCATCAATTTTATGTCATACTGTAATCAGGAGTCAGGATCTGTAACATCTCACTAAGATCTCACTCAGCATATATCCTTAATATATAAAGTACAGACAGCAGTCCATATTTTTCTTATTAAATTTCATATTTTCCATTAAAAAATAAAACTGTGTTGCCCGCTTGTAGTCAGGATCAGCATCAGTACACACACAGAACAGCTGGGTACCCTCTGGAGGTTTACTAAATGACAACTAAATGGTGAAAGAACGTCTTCTAAGGTCAGCGTGAGCTAATCCTGCCAGTAATGCATCAACTGGAATACAGGCAGAGCGCCAGCTAGAATTAAACACACACCAACTCTTACTTTTGTCCTGTTTTAATTTGTCAAAAGTATTATGAAGTGTGTTTGTGTAATTAAATGAAATTGTATCATATTTCTTTAAATAGCTAATATCCAGCCTGAATACTAAATCCAAAACCTCTAAATTCCTATGAGTGACATACTGTAGCATCTCACTCAGCATATACCTTTAATATATAAAATACAGACAGCAGTCTGTCATATTTTTCTTATCTCCCGTTTTACAGTCTCGTTTTCTTTTCCATTAAAAAAAAGTTTGTTGCCTGCTTATCATTATATAATTTATCATTCTTTTCAGCCTGACAGGTCTTCCTGTGTATTTGATGAGCACTTGGTATGTGTACTGTATGTGAAATGAAGTACATATACAGAAAATATTGTCATTTAATTTCTATGCTATTCAGAGACTGAGTCATGAAGTGTAAATTATAGTAAGGTAATTTATATGGAATTTAAATAAAAAAGCTCAGATAAAAAGGGACAAGTTGATGTTGACAGAACATCCTTAAACTCAGCAAACTATTCAACCACATGAAACATAATTGTAAAATTGGGAATAGACAATGGTCATACAGGGGATCAGCAAACAACATAACCAGGGCAGGGCAAAAATAAAATGAGAAACCAGGAACAACATAAAAAAATGTGATCTTAATTCAGTATAATAAGGCTGGGTAACAGCTTGCAATAAAGATACAGTGGATATACTCGTCTACATAACTGTGTCGTGAGAATCCTCTTGTGCGGGGGCTGTGGAACTGTGTGGAAATGGATAACAGGGAGGGGTGAAAGTAGGTTTAAATTCTTGCCAGAACTCTGTAGCTGAAAGGTGATGAGAATAAATAACCATAGACATGGTGGATTGTCCTATAAATCTCATTTCTCTTTATATCTCCACTTTTTCCACCTTAAAAAAGCCTCAGGCTAATAACATAAGGTGTTATGCAGGGTGTATAATCCCTTGTTCCACATACCAAGTAGTTTCCTTGTTCAAGGGTTAGAAAGGGATTTGGTTTCTGCCTTGTGTTAGAAGCTAGTTAGCTTTGTAGCTAACGTTAGCCATGAACAAATCGGTGAGGTGAGTCATGGACCTGTCAGCGTGTGTGCAGGAGCTCGCACTTACATTAACTGGCAGTAAAAGATTGAAACACAGCATGGACAGATCAGAGGCAATTTGAAACAATTTAGAAGCAATTACCAAGGAGACAAGGGATTGTTTAACAATGATGAGCAGACTTTTTTTCTTGCTGAAAGTGCTACTGTGACTGGTTTCAAATGTGGGTTTTGGCAGGCAGCTGCTCTTGTCTCGTACCGGTAATATGTACCGCCACTGAATCTTTTAGTGGTATGCAGTACTGGACCATACAGGCCTACTTTTACCTATGGTAACAGGTGTGAACAGTCTTAGTATAAAAATGATAGGCCACCATCCCCACTCCGCCGCTTCCTGAGGTACTACATCTTCTGTGAAGCACTTCCTCTTCTGGCAAGCAAGTAACTCTTAGCATAGCAGAGGATCAAGCAGGCTTGTGGGCTGGACCTACTGTACTGTACTTTTCTTGTGGTCTGTTGCCCCACACCACCCCAGTCCATAAGGTAATTGAACTTGCCCCACGTCTAGAATGTCTTTTACAGCATAGCTGAGTTCATGTTAGATGGCCAGGGGTTTCAAGGGAGTGAAGGGAGGTGGCAGATTCTGCTAGAGGATGTGGCTTGACTGGGTTAAGGAAGGAAACATAAAATGAAGGAACTAGGCAGATGTGGCATGGGTGTACATCAAAGAATTGATGGGTATACATCAAAGAATCAAAGAGGACACTGTAGCATTGTACTAATTTTCTGCAACTTTCTGTCAAGTGCAGGCCTCTGGTGGAGGGCCATAAGTGATTGCTCTGTTTTAGTTTGTAAGCTGATGATAGTCAGCAAACTTTTTACTAACCTGGGTGGGTTTTTGAACTTATGTGCTTGCTTTTAGGTATGTTTGCCCCTCAGGAACCAGCTGTCAATGGCAGGTGAGTCTAACCAATAGCTAACCAATAGGATCAGAAAACACGGAACGTGAGAGAGTTGCTGAGTGGGTTGGTGAGTGCCAGAGTGAGATTTGAGTGTACTCCTCATAGGAAAGGAATTGTATCCAGTTTTTCTGATTAACATTACAGTAAGTTCTCACGAATCACCTCAACTACCAATTTGCCCTTTTTGATATTTGCTCGAGGGGGAAATTCCAGTGTTTTTCCAGTGTTTCTGGCCTCAAAAGAATGTTAAACTAAATGGTTTTCTGTAAATTGTGTTTCTATCCAACAGGTGCTCATTGTGCAATAAACTTTCTCATTGTGAAAAATCACAATTGCTTATGGAAAAAAACAACTGCCATAGCTGGAAACCTGTTCAATTCTCAGCTGCTCATCTCAGAGACCAACACATATCAACACTTACTATTTAGTAGAGGGATGTAACTGATTGTTCATGAAACAATATAGACCAGCTGGACCAGACTCCATCTCTCCCTTCACCCCAAAGCACTACGCTGACCAGCTCTCTTCTGTAGTCACAGACAGTTTAACAACTCTCTGCAGACATGCAGGGAGTTTTAGCCTGTTTTAAAGTTTCCACCATTATCCCTTTTCCCAAAAAGCCAAGAACCACAGGATGATTATGATGGACCCTTCATGTATCAATGACGTTATTTGAGTACCTTGTGCTGCCCTATCACAAAGATATTACAGACCCTTTCCTGGACCCCTGTAGTCTGCCTATCGAGCCAACATGACTGTAGAATATGCTGTAAAAATGACCCACCACTTTATCCTTCCACAGAAAGTGTTGCAGTTCCATGATGGTGGTAACCATGGGCCAGCCAGTCATCACCAACACTTTATCCTGATCCTTGCGCACCCACTTTTGCCTAGAGATTGCCCAGCTGGCATAACAGAACCATCATGACGTGTTTGACATGTGTGGTGAGATCTGGGAAGTATATAAGATGTCATCAGTGTAAACTATGAACTTCCCTAGAATTTCCCACAGCACAACAATAATGTGAAAAATTTAAATTGAAATTTGTCTGGGAGAACGATGCCATCCGTGATCGATGAACCGTGAACTAGTTGACTACAGTTCTCTCTCCCACTACCGCTCCTTCACCTGTTTTTCTGCTACCACGAGAGCGGTGTACTGAGAGGCAGTAAATGCAATGGATGCCCATATAAAGAATATGAACAGTGTACTGATGATCACACATCCGCTTCAGAGATGATGGACAGGCTCTTCTTTAAAAACAACCCAGGAAACCTTAAAACTTATGTTGCCAATACAGCATTGGTCAATGACTGATTTAAAATAAATTAAAACTGCTTATATGGAAGTTCTCCTGATGTGTGTTTATGGGGGAGTCTTCAGATATCAAACTGTGCATTTGGATTTTCTAACATGTCATGTAAAACCAAAGTTATCATTACTTTAAAACACGTAAATCTTACTGCTACTGGAATTTTGTGGTGATGTCGCAAAAATGTAGAACTCATAAAATGTACATATTATTGTCATGTTTTGGTCACAGAAACAACCAAAAACAACCATAAAAATACATGATCTTATGAATCTGTTTTATATCATGTTTGTATAAAGTTGGTTAAAATGAAATAAAGTTGAGTTTACCATATTGCCTAGGGTGTACTGAAAAAGGAATATGTTTCTATATTGCTTAATCCTGACCCCTATACCCACCATAACAAACATGTTCTAAAATGTTTTTGTTTTTTAATGGCTATGTGCTCTGACACAAAGTGCCATCTTTGTACACCAAAGACTGTTTAGTTTTCAATTTGTTTACTTCATCTTACTCTTCACGGATGAGTAGATAGATGGCAGCGGTAGTAGGTTGGATCTCTGACATTAATAGAAATATCACTCACTCACTCAACATCTATATAGCTTTATCCTGGGTGCATGGTGGTGGTGGGCCTGGGGGCTATCCCAGGAGCCTTAGGGCATGTGGCAGTGTGCCAATCCATCACAGACATTCACATACTGTACGACAAGCAATTTGGAAATCAGGCAATCTGCATGCCTTTGGACTGTGGGAGGAAACCCAGCAAGCAGAGGCAGAACATGCAAACTCCATGCACCCAGACCTGAGGCGGGAATCGAACCAGTTCCGCTGGTTACCACCTCAAGTACTGTATATTCAAAAAAATACACTCCTTAGTACAAAACGGTTACTAGATTAGTGATAATGACATTCATGGCATGCTACACATATTTATGTTTATAACTTTCGAATTAAATATGAAAGCTTAGCAGTTGCACCAGATTTTACCAGAAGCAACGTTAACAACTATGTACAAATCAACATGAGCTGTAAAGCCTGATAGGCAGCAGACTAATAAAGTAGGTATGGCTTTTTTGTGATCTATTTCCTCTAAAAAAAAAAATAATAATAACAATATTGTGCCCAAAATGTCACTTCTTCATTATTAATTTTGTTAGCTATCTCACCCACACTTTGGGTTTGACCTTACACTGAATAACATGTAACAATGCCAATATTTAGTGTGCCAGCAACCAATCACATTCCCTCTTTGTTTGTCTCTCCAAATCTCCATATCATATTATATTTTTAACGTCTATAGCATGTCCTTTAACTCGGATTTGTAACCCCCCTTTTTTTTTTGTTATAACTTATTTACTTTTTGTTTATTTACTGTATTTGTTTGTTTATTTGTTTAACTTATTATTAAAATAATATGCAATAATTAATAAAAGAATCAAAACTAATATTTTTGATTATTTGAAGTAACCTATGAATGGATTCCTCTTTTGATCCTATGTCTAAACCTGAAGATGCTTTGTCAATAAGTGGGTAGCTAAAATTTCTACAGAAATAAAAATGTCAATTTTAACTATCCTTATGACTATAAGTTCAGCTATAATAGGACCTTCTACAACCAGTTTAGATCCTTGAGTTTGCAAATTGTATGTAATTAAATAAAGAGGGTTTTATATTTTTTATGTCATAGAACAGTTATTCACAAAGTTTTTTTTTCATGAAAAAAAAATTCTAACTAAAATTTACATACAATCATCCGCTCAGAAACAGCTAACACGCACACGTAATAAAAACATGCACTGCTCTTAAATACAGTTAATACAGTGCAGTCAAAATCAATCAAACACTCACCATGATGGTATGAAAACGCTGACTCAACCGTAATGGACAAATAAAAAATTAAAAAGACACACATTGTAACCACTAACGCATAATACTGTAATACAGATCACACGGTGATCCAAGTAAGTAAAGAGGAGGGTCATGGAGAAAGGAGGAAAAAAGGAGCAGTTGCTATGGCAATCGTTCAGTAATGAGACAGAGTGTAATAAGTAACAAAATTCCTGCTGACACACACACACACACACACACCTAAAGACTTGAATGTTTTTATATATATATATATAATTGAGGGATTTGAAAGTAGGGAACTTAACCTAGGGTTCTGGAATTAGGGAAGTGGATGCAGGAATTAGGAAGAAACAATATAGGCAACAAAAGACAGGAACTATACAGTGTAACCATCTAAGCTGGCTATAAAAACAAGAAAAGTGTAACTATACTGTAGATCTGTCCCCAAGGGAACTAAGACTAGAGTAGGTGAGGAAATTCGGAGCATGGTGTATCTACATGTGTTTAACATGTGATCACATACTGTATTATTATTTAAAAAAAATAATAATAATAATAAATGATCAGGTATTATGATATGTGTATTTTTGTATGTGTATTATGATATGTGTATTTTTCTGCGAAGAATAAAACTAGAACAATAGAATTATGGATCTGAAGCTGTGGATGTAATGTACAGTCTGTAATTAAGTGGGACGTGAAACATAAAAGAGACAGGGAATCATTTGCATTTTTATTGCTGTGTGACCAGGCTACAATAATGTGTGTGTGTGTGTGTGTGTGTGTGTGTGTGTGTGTGTGTGTGTGTGTGAAGATAAAGTAAGACGAGAGGAG
>JAQMYL010000019.1:16561081-16572231 GCA_030014365.1 Clarias pachynema
TAAGTTTACTGAAAGTAAAAACAGTTGAAAGTCAGAGGACGTTTCTTTTTTTGCTGAGTATATATATATATACACACACACACAAACTCTATAACATATTGTATATACAAACTCCAGAACCCCATGGCAAGTTAATCCAGGACCCTGTCCACACTTCCAGTTATACAATGTAATAAAGTGGATGTTTATTACCTCGAAGTGAACATGTGTTACACTCATCAATCACGTTACAGTACTCGTTCCTGGCACAAGGTTAAGGTTCAACAATTTCCGTGTTTGACGTAACCGTTTCTGAATAGTTGTCATGGCAACGTTAACGGACCAGCAAGACGGCGCGTCATCTGTCAGTGTACATTACGTCACCTGCGCGGGTGAGGATGTCACGATGCAAATATGGTCAAATAAATGCTCAGTGTCTCCGTCTAGCGAAGTTTCGGGAAGTTGACTGACTGCAGAATGTGACATGTCTCACACTAGGATGCGGTGTATGTTGGTTGTCTTTAGGGGCCGTTCACGCGCCGCATCTCTTTGCGTGCTCAGTGTTGTTATTTTAAATGAAGACGCGCGTTCACAATAGACGGGCGCTCATGCGTTTTTTCCGTGCGCGTCCACGCAGCAGCGAGTGAGAATGCCGCAGGTGCACTGCAGCTCACGTGCCAAGGACAACCCCATCAGCTCCAGTCTTTCTGTTTGCTTGGATCAGCAGGTGAAATTCTCCTCGTGCTTGAAGTATGATGAAAAGCACAACGGCAGACGCCACGTGAGCGCCACATTTAAAAAGCCACTTACTGTAGGGCATCATGCAACTTATTCTTCAAAATCATTAAAAACATTCCCTTTGCTTATTTAGATAATGAAGGCATGAAAATCAGTGAATGAAAATTTTCTTTCTCTTGTTTCTTTTTCATTCTAAAACACCTGTGCTGAACTTTTCAATCATGAAAGTTTGAGCTGTTCAGGTTCTCAAACAGCAATTTGCATGCAAACAGTGCCATTACTTTTGCACTAACTTGGCATAGTGGTTAACACTGTGGCTTCGCACCTTCAAGGTCGAGGGTTTGATACCCACCATTGGTCTGTATGGATGGAGTTTGCACATTCTTCCGGTGAGAGGGTTTCGTGTGTGTGTGTGTGTGTGTGTGTGTGTGCACATCCCTGCCTTGGGTGATTGACACCCTGTCCAGGATATACAGTACCCTGCCTTGTGCACTAAGTCTCCTCTACAGGATCAAGCAGTATAAAAGATAAATTGATTTTATGTAAGCTGCTTTTATTTGATTGATTTTCTGTAAGTTTAACTTCAGTTAAAGCATCTGATTGCAGGTCAAACATCGCATTAAATGCAAATGTACTTTGCTTGTAAGTTATATTTATTTTAACAAAAGTCATTTGCTTATCACTGATCGTTCCAGAGCTTTGACCTTGAATAGAAATCAGATCCAAACTTTCAATATTTGAGAACCCCTGATCTAGCTGATGATTTGAGGGTATGCTGAGGAATTCTGAAGAAAAGCAAAACAACCAGAAAGCATGGTGCTACCTCGACCATGCTTAACAGCTGGTACAGTGTTCTTGAGGATGAATGCCTCCCCTTTATGCTTCCAAATGTACCTCTGGTTAAAACTTTCCTCCAGACGGCTTTTTATTTGTACATGTGGTCAGCTGCACACTTTAGTCAAGGTGTTGATTGTGGAGCAAGGGCCAATTTTTGGAATGCAGCCTTAGTCATTAGCAATATGAAATAATGTGTACTTGTATACAGATTTTGAACTGATCTTGAAATCTGAAATTATTTAGAAATGGATCTGAGAGACATTCCTGGCTTGTGTATCTCATTCTCTTTCTCAGATCTTCACTGCTTGGACTTTCTCAGTGTACTATGTGTTGGTCACTTTTTATGCTGGCGCAATAGAGCTACCAGATGTAGGCAGTCATGATCACTAAAAGAAAGTCTTAGGCCTTAGGCTTGGCAATTTAAAATATATTTTGGTGCTATCAGCGCCACTCGATTACTAACCTACGTGGTAGTAGGCACATTTTTGACATTGTATGGATATTGTATCAAAATATAATATGGTGTTTTCTTCTTAATGATGTATGTTGTACAATCATTCTGCCTGTGGCCATTTAAAAAAAACAAATCATGAAAAACCCAATAATGCCATAAAATTTATGTTCATAATGGGTGAATGTAAACTTCTGACTCTACCTGTATATTTAAGCAATATGGACACATAAGAACGAGTACTGTTAACAAGGGCATAGCCAAAGGCATCACAGACATGCTGATATTCATTACAACAGCACCCCCTCTCTTGTGATATTGCTTTTATACAACAGTTCAACAAACAGAATTTATTATCAATAGATTATGATTTGTTTTTTTATTTAACCATTTATTTTGCTCCAAGCAGTGGCGGTTTTAGGCATGGGCGAACTGGGCACTGGGCGCTGACGGGGGTGGGGTCGGGGGGCGGGGGGCGCCGGGAGGGAGTCTCGCCCGGGGAGCAATTCAGTGTAGAACCGCCACTGGCTCCAAGAACACATAGCCTTAAGATGGCATAACTTTATCGGATGTTTTCTTGCTGAAAATGCTTCCATGACTGGTTTAGAATATGGGTTGTGGCAGGCAGCTGCTCTCTTCTCAGTACTGTGTACTGTACCAACCTATTTTCACACGTGCTGCAACCAACAGTGTGATAAATATAGTTAAATGTCACAGTTCTGTTACTGTCTATTATCACCACTCTAAATGCCTATCTTCCAATCAGATTGCACGATCAGATTTAACTTGTATAATAATAATAATTATACATTAATCACAAAAGTTATTTTACAAACATACAGACTTAAGGGAGTGGAATAACTGAAATTTATTGACTGGGCAAATCTCATGCAATTATGAAATGCTGAGCAACTGCAGACATACAGTACAGTATGATCATAAGGGCTGGTAATTGGAATGACAGTTTACAGCTGCTATAATGTAAATGATAGCAGAAAGTATTTGTTTTTGCAGGTGTTCCACAACATAAAATGTGTCTATAAACTATATCATCAGTATAACTATAAACCTGGGGTTACTCATTAATTAATGAAAAAATGTCATCACTGGCAAATTGCAAAAGAAAGATCTGCTGTTATAGGAAAGTATTAAACTTTAGAATGTTAACAGCAACTTAGCACACATATGCAATAAATTATTAACAGATAATGATGATTTTCCTAAATCAACATGCCAGATCATGTTTTATTCATTACCATATGATGCTTCCAAAAAATTAGGTTGCAGTGGGTAATGCTAATGTATACTTGAGGCCAATATAACATTATAGGCTTGTTAAGAGAACGGATAAGTGATTAATCATTTAGCTGCAAATTCAATTAAATGGCATGCCAAGTAAGGAAAAAAATATTGAAAAATTTAAAATCCCATGCCTACAGTACTGTATGTCTGCACCTCCAGGAAGTGGGGTAAAGGGCACAATTTCTAAACAAACTGAACTTTATTGATTGGAGATATTGTGCAAGTGATATTCTTAAAAGCAAATTACACATTGTATCAGAATATTGTTTGTGTTATATCCTAGTTACACTGTAATCTGTATTCATGTAATGTGATATGTGCTCCGTTGGAGGATGTGAAGTGACCTTAGGAAGGTCAGCTCAGCATTTGATAATGACGGAAAGATACACAGAAAAATATTCAAATGATAATCTATTCCAATACAAAGGCATTTAATATATTGCCGTTGTATTCTATATACCTTTGTAATATAATTGTAATAGTCAAATGGATTATGTATGCATTTTGTGTTATTTTAAAACAACCAGAGCTCTCTTGCTCCTGAGTACTAACTGCTACGCCACTGTGCCATCTATAAATAATATACAGTATTTAATTAATAATATTATAACTAAATAAATAATACATAAACAATAAATGATATAATATATAAACTTGAGAAGTGTCTATAGCCCAATTTGGGAAGCATATAAACAGTTTATGTAGTAACCGCAATCTGAATGAATTCGTCCAAACAGGACAAATCTTTGCATTTAAAACCTGGCCAATGTTTGCACATCTCATGTCTGATTACACTGTTAATAATAACCTGGATGATTTGTTTATTTTTCTGCAAAATATGATCGGAACTTGTTCCTGCTGTCCATCATGCCACAGGTTCAATTAAAGGATATAAGAGCGTTATGAATTTTGCTGAAGGAACCAGTGGAAACTCTGAACTCACAACCATCTGATCTTTAGTACAAAGCTATACCATATCCTTTCACTGACATAGAAACCTGTTCTTTTTCTATAAAAAATGCGCTGGAGCTGCTGCAGCACCCTTACTCTGACTAAGGCTATGTGTTGCATCGATAGAAGGGTGAAATCCTCATTCACACATATGTGGGTTTAGTGGTATATACAGTAGTGCTTATTTAGGGTATTATTTAAGGCAAAGACTTTAAGTCAAAATATATCAGGGCTTGTTTTTTGCATATTGTAGTTAAGAACAATGTACTAATAAACTATAGACATAATATCTGGTTTCATATTTATATTATAAGTACTAACATTCATTTTTTATATTATCTTCTAATGCATATTATTAGTAGTAAATGCTGGTTTCTTTCACACACACGTATGAATAATAATGTTTTTTCTTTTTTTTTTTGCTTCTGTTCATTTTTCCTTTCTTTTTTTGTTTTTTTTGCTTCAGTGCTGCTTCCTGCCGATAATGCACAGGATAGTGCACGTCAGAGGGCAGTTTCATGAGTTGGTATGGATGTTGGTTTATTAGTGGGGTTGAATTTTGCTCTTTCGCACAAAATGCATGGTCACATGTCCTCCAGTACTCCCTGGTGATTTTTTCCCCTGAATTGATGTGATGTGATATTGTAGTAGACTCATAATATTAGATTTTTATAATAGTAAATAATGAGACAAAAGTGTTGGCCACATCTCAAAACATGTTGCCGCATCTATGGTTAGAGCTACAAAATGACCAGGAGTGAAACTTCGAATCCCATGCCATGAGACTCGCCAAGCTTTTGGAAAACACACCAATCAATGCCACTCCTAATCAACACCAGTTGCACTCTAATCTGTCACGGGGTCAGTGCTCATCCAAGAGTATACATGATTATTGTTCATATATGTAGCCAGAAGCCTTTATTTTTGAAGAAATCTGATCCGACTCTACATGTTCAGTACTTGAGCCACCCCTCATTTCTTTATATTAAATACAATTATGTAAATTAAACAGGAAATAGAAATAGGAACTAATGTTTTACTAAATGGTTAATTATGTAACAACCTCAGCAGCAACCTCATTTCCCCTCTCGTCTATTCTGACCATTCAGCGTTCAGCATCATCTGCACCGGTTTCTTACTGGTTTATGTCTTAAGTTAAATGTTTTTCATGCTTCAGTGAACAAGCTCTTAATTCTTGACGCCAAGAAATATTCCAGGAGTTTAGTCTTCACAATGAAATCTGGATTGGACCATTATGTTATATAAAGAACATACAGTATGTACATAAGATGTAAGTGACTCCCTTTCTCCAGGAATCATCTACTCTTGGATCATATTAAGCCATTTATGGCCCAACTAAACAAACCTCAACTCATATTTTACAGTTTTACTCATATTGGTATTACAGTGCATACACAATATACTGTAGCTGTGTATTAACAAGGAATCTTAAATAGGTCTAGTCAGTTAAAGGTCAAATGTATATAATATTCAGTCATGACTAAACACAATCTGTGCACACCTTCAGGACTGAAACTCACATCGCCACAAACAGTGGCATCATTTTCACCACTTATTCTAAATCTGAAAGACACTGTCACATAATAATAATAATAATAATAATAATAATAATAATAACAACAATAATAATAATAATAATATCATGTTCTTCTTACATCTTATTGAACATCTGATCTTAAGGTGGTTTTTTAAATATCTACACCATTATCACGTGACAAGCAAATTCGTCCGAATGTTTTTCTCTCATATAATCAATACAGTCTACTGTATTTGAGGTGTACTTTAGCCAGGATGTGATGAAATTTAAAGAACTAAGCAGAGAGAGAGAGAGAGAGAAAATAGTTGCTTGCTTTAGAAGTTACAACCTCATTTTGTTCTCTAACACACAGCCCAAACCACTGTATACAGTACTGTACATTACCACTGCACCAAATCTGAACCCAATCACAAAACCATACACCACATTCAATTCACACACAAACACAATATCTGGCTGAGTAGGTGTGCTACTTACACAGTGTGGACCAGGGTATGAGTGTGACTTATTCATTTTATGGCTGCAGCACAAACATCAGTTGTATTGTTTTCAGTGTCATTGAAGGACAAATGGGAGACAGATACATGTCACCTGCAATAAAGAAGACAATTATAATTACAACGGAGCACTAAAAATACACAATCATTTGAGATTAAACCTGAGATAGGCTTCCAGGTCAATGGTTGTTACTGTACAGTGCCCTTACAGTATACTGTATCTATCTACTGTATATATCGATCTATAAAACAGAAATTCTGTATATGGATACAGGCAGCAGGTCGCCGGCCGGTGTTGGCACAGGGTGGCAGTAGGCATGACATCATCAACTTTTATGTCATACTGTGCACGTGTCAGTAAGGCGTTCCTCACTGTCTGTTACAGTAGCATTATGTCATGCTGTGGGTGTGTGACTAACTCTTTATCATCCTTGCAAAAAAAAAGGGGCAAAAAAATATTTCTTTGTTTTATTATTATTATTATTATTGTTATTACTGCCTTGGGAGAATCTAATTGAGGCCTCTTCCAAATGGTTGAGATGTCATTTCATGGTAAATGTACTAATAAATTTACAAATACCAAATAAAAAACAGAAAATATAATAAAATGCTACATTATTTTATTATGATGAAACAGTACAAAGATTTTTGGGGCCCTGAATTAAATTTATGGTGCTGACATAAGATATGAAGTAAAAAAGTAAACTATGAATTTAAAAGGTAAATAATTTAAAGACATAGTAAGTATACCTCAACGGAGTGGTAGACTTGGATTTTTCAATAAAATATAGTGACTCAAAATTTGGTCTACCAAAAACGTGTGCAGAATGTTATTGTGTTAATTAAATAATTACTTAAAAAAGATATAAAGCCAGGTTTCCTATAAGATATTGCTTCCTTTTTTTTTTTTTTTTTTTAAATGTGAACATTATTAAATTCTAGAAGAAATGCTAGACTAAAGTAAATTAACTTATTTAAAAAGGCAGTTTAATAGTTTTTAGCATACTGTAACCAAGTGGTAGAGATGGCTGGATCAGGTTCAACCGGTTAAACAACTTTTTCAATAAGATGTAGTTTCTCAGGATATATTTTACTAAAATGTTGTGCAGAACTTTATGGCGTTAATTAAATAATTTGTAAAAGGCAGTTTATCTTTTACACAGATATAATACTTCCTTTAATTTCCGTCTAAATGAAATGTGAAGATTAATAAATAACAGAATAGTTATTAAGTTGCATGAAGTATTTTTTAATAAGTCACACATACAACATTTGTGAATGTGGCAGATGCAAATCAGCTTGAACCACATTCAAACCCCAAGGTGACATACACACACGCACACCCCGACAGTGGTAATGGCGCCACACTGATACTGATGCATGTTTATTTTTTGATTGCCCATATCTGTCCTTTAAATGTTAAGACCGTAAAAACATACTCGACCTTCATTGAGAGAAAAAAAAAAAACATATTTATGGATTGATCTAGCAAAATGTCATAAATTTTAGTACTTAACAATAAGTTTTGCACATGTATTATTATTATTATTATTTAATAATACATTCATCTTCTAAACTGGTTATCCCGTGAACGCTTTGTGTCTCTGTGAAGGAGACTTTGTGCACGAGGTGGGGTACAACCCCAGACAGGATGCCAATTCATTGCAGGGCAAACAAAGAGAACGGGCAATTTGGGAACACCAGTTAACTTAATCTACAGTACATGTCTTAGGACTGTGGGAGGATACGCATCAAGTACAGGGAGAACATGAAAACTTCACACACATACACCCAAGTCGGGAACCAAACCCTCAACCCTAGAGGTGCAAGGCCACAGTGTTAAGCATTACGCCACCTATAACACACACAATTTTTTGGACTTGGGAGAAAATCCGAGGAACCCAAGGGGAAACCCACAAAGCATGGGGAGAACATGCAAACTCCATGCACATACACTCGAGGAGGAAATCAAACTCCCACCCCTGGAGGTGTGAGGTCACAGTCACAGGGCAGCTTAATTGTTATTACATCCTTGTTTAACAAGTAGCATTTAACCTTACACCCACATGGTATCTGGTTGTTCCTGATCTCAGGTTACTGTCTGAGGTCAGGAATTCTGTATGGAATTTTGTCTGTATGGGTTTCCTCTGGGTTTTCTGGTTTCCTTGAACTACCAAAAACATGCAACAGATGTTCCAAATTGCCCCTTGACGTGAATGATTTTTATTACGGAATATTTTTAATGATTAAGAGGTAGTGTGCTACTAAGAAAAAGAACATGTACTAGCAAGATAGCTTAGTGGTGAAGGTATTGGATTATGGTTCGGAAGGTCATGGGTTCGAACCCCATGACCACCAAGTTGCCACTGTTGGGCCCTTGAGCAAGGCCCTTAACCCTCCACTACTCGCATGTAAAATGAAATACAAATGTAAGTCACTGTGGATGAGAGTGTTTGCCAAATTCCTAAATGTAAACAATGGGAACACGAAACAACTACAGCCGTCACTGACGCTAAACGTACTGTAGTATGAGGACCACCGACATTGCTGTCAAAGGATTCCTTTTTTTTTTTTTTTTTAACCGGACACATACTTAGCAGGGATGGCACAATGGTTTCAAAAGATGTTGTTCTGGTGAAGGTTTTTCCTTTTTCCATGAATTTAACAATAGGTAGCGTGTAGTCTAAGAATATTTAAAATGTGTGTAAATTGAGGCTTCAGTGGTTGCATATAAATCCAGGTGTTCCTGATAAGCCGGAGTGGAATAGCGTCTCTCCCTGGTGGATCTGAGGAACTGACTCATTCTGACACTTCACAGTGGGTTCAGTGTGTTAGTGTGTTAAGCAAGTAGCCTTAGTACTTTTAACTCCTTTAACAAACTTCTAAAGTACATACAATGAGAAAGTTACAGTGTTACTTCTGATCATGAAATACATAAACAGCTGTTCAGTTCTCTTTAATACAGTCAAAAAAAATGGAGTGACTTACCAGCATGCGTCAGCGCAGTGTGTGTGTGTGTGTGTATGTGTGTGTGTGTATGTGTGTGTGTCTTTTCCTCCGAGGAGCTGCTGATCACATCTGGGTGCAGTGAGAAAAAGGGTGAATGAGGAAGCAAGAACAGGAAGAGGGAGTGTGTGTGTGTGTGCATGTGTGTGTGCGTGTGTGCGTGTGTAGGCTCTACACATGCACTTCAGTTTTTCCTCAAACAGGTCGAATTTCTTCCACTGGAGCTGCAACAGTCATGTGATCAATAACGTGTCAGCTACACACACGCACACACATGCACACACACACAAATACACACGCACACAAAGCTGAGGATCAAAAGAAAAAATATTCTTAGAAAAACATCTTAAATATATAAATAATATTTTTATACTAATCATTTGAAAAATTATACTCTAAGAAGGAAATTTCACAATTGTTTTAGGAAAATACAGTCGTACAGTGCACACACCAATGTGAAGGTATGTGTGTGTGTGTTTGGGTGTGTGTGTGTGTGTGTGTGTGTGTGTGTGTTTGGGTGTGTGTTTGGGTGTGTGTATGACTGTACGAACAAGTTTATGAGTCAGTGTATAGCTATGTCTTCACCACATGCATGCACACACGCACACACACACACACACATCTAAAGACAGGCACTCTTCAGTGGGTTTAAGGCAGCTCCTGTCATGAATGTCATGAATCATGAAGTCATGAATGATAAAATGTTCACACTATTCCCTTTCGCCCCTAAACTATTTTTAACAAGGAATGTTTTTGATGTTTCCAATTTGCTTCCTTCGTATTTTACTGGAGCTACAAAGCTAATGTAGCTAATATACTTATAACTATAAATAGTATCTACCAGTTTAACACTGTAAAAATATATATATAATAATGCAAAGATTTCAAATACTTCAGTACTAGTTTGCCAATTGTGGCCTCTTCCAAACGGTTGAGATGTCATTTTATGGTAAAAGTATCAATATACTGTAGTTACAAATACCAAATAAAAAACTGAAAAACATTTAAAGTGCTACATTATATTGTTGTAATGAAACAGAACAATTGATTCAATTTATTTAAATTTTTGTCATTATACGTTATGAATCAATAGAAAAGGTGAAATAATAAAAGACACAGCATGTTCTAATAGAATTTAATGGTTTGTAGCATAACATACCTCAACTGAATGGTAGACATGACTCAATTAGGTTCAACAAGTTTAATACATTTTACAATAATATTTAGTAACTGAAAAAGTTATATATACTTAGCCTTCACAAAATGGGAAAGCTAAGTACTGTATATATAATGGGAAGAATTCAAGTAAACACTTGTTCATTTACATGAACTCAAATATTCCACTGATCCATTGAATAATAGCCGAATAGGAAAAAAAAAAAAAGCTTCATGTAAACGCTTGAATCAGAATGTTTTGACCTGATCTGGCGCAGTCTGGATGAATTTTCAATCTGAATGTGAGAGGTGGTGTAATCCTTTGGTAAATATTTACCATGTAAATGCTTGACCCAATCGTTTCTCTGTTTTGGGAATAAATATAGTCTTTCTGCACATTTTTGGCCTGCATGGTGATGACATCAGGTCAAGTGAAAAGTTTCCAAGAGGGAAAATTTGCTTCCATTCTAGATTTATAAACTCAGTGAGAGTGTCTCTCTCTCTCTCCCGTCCGTCTTTATTTTCATCCTCTGGGTCTTTGGAATTAGGAGGAAGCACTGATTGGCTTGCGATTTCACATCTAACCAATCACAGATGAGAACAGATGAGTGCTTATAACCAGTCATAACACAGAAGGCTGGGTTAATCAGGAAACAAACTTTGAAGTTTTTCTTTC
>JAQMYL010000019.1:16605732-16623163 GCA_030014365.1 Clarias pachynema
TTTTCCACTCTGCCTCCTATGTTACAGGATTGATCTTGCACCACACGCGTATCTCGGGGACAGCGGAGCTCCGACACGAGGACTATTTCTTGAACTTTGGGTCACGTTTGAAACACACTTATTTTGAGGAGAACTATTTAAGTTGTACAGTCAATAAAGACTCATTGGTGTGCACGCCTGCTTCTGTGTCTGATCTTATCCAAACCGAACATGACAATACTGTTCTTGCAAGAACTATTCCAGAACAGCCGACCTCTGTATCTTAAAATAACAACTGACTGCTTTTACTTTTGTTGGTGGTGCTACTTAATGACCTTATGTCATGTGTTATTTCATAGCTTTTAAATCTCCAGTATTGTTCTAGAATGTAGTTTTAAAAAATCTTTACAGAAAAGATGTGTCCAAACATTTGACTGGCACTGTAGGTCTATTTGATTTCTCACATTTGATATGCACACAACATTTTTATGCACAAAAAAAGACTACTCCATATAATTCAAAATGAGAAAACTAGTCCCTTTCACATGCTTCTTTAGCATGTAAATAAAACTAGGAATTAAAGTGCATCTAGCAACTTAGTTGTTGAGTTGTAACTAGTTATCTGGTTTATGCCTGGGTCATTTATTATTCTATACAAATTACAATTTAATTCAGACAAACAGTTCCATTTAAATAGCAAAACAACATTTAGGTTTACATTTAAATGTGAAGAACAGTTTTACTTTCAGAACTTTCCATCCACTGTAGGATCTACTGTAGAAACCTCTGTACTCCAACTAGGAAACATGGAGGCCAATTTTTACGACCGTGGTAGGAACTGGTCAGCATTCACATGTGCAATCATACACTACGGGCAATTCGGAAAGGCTATTTAGCCTAATCTGTATGTCTTTGGACTGTGGGAGGAAACCAGACCACCTGCAGAAAACCCACCAAGCACGGGGAGAACATGCAAACTCCATTCACAAGGTGTCAAGGTGGGAATCGAACCAGGACCCTGGAGGTGCAGCAAGACATTGCTAACTAATAAACCTTTCAGAACTTTGGAAAGTTTGAAAGTGATATTTGCACATTTCTTTGATATGCTGGACAAACTTTTTCCTATTAAAATGACTAATTTACACATTATATTTGCCTAGTTAATGTTATTAAAAAGCAATTCACATTTTTATATTTAAGTATTACTATAAGTAATATCTACTCTAAACAAACAAATTTATTTATACATCATAATTCCATTTCTATAAAAAGACGTATCCGTAGGGTTTGTTTTTGTTTTTGCTTGTTTGTTTAGGTAGTTATTCTTATTATATGAATTTACTTACAGCCAATACATGGTATTGGTGCTAAAAAGTGTCTCACCCTTTAGGTGAAATAGTGAATTTTCAGATAGGATCATATAACAACAATTTTTATAATACTTAATGCTTCTTATCTCCTGATCCGTGATTTGTTTTTATGTTAATATGCATACACATTTATATTTTTAACAGATAAAAAGAAACACATTTGCTAAACACAATTTCATGCAAATATTATTGGCACATATTATATCTAGTATATATATTATAATTTTAATTCTTGTTATTGTAAAACAAATATTTTATATTTAAGCAACATTAAACTAGCACAAATCATAAATTAAATCAGACATCATTAATTTAAAGGAAAACCAAAAAATAAAAATAAAATAATATAATTTACACATTATATTTGCCTAGTTAATGTTATTAAAAAGCAATTCACATTTTTTATTTTAATTATTACTATAAGTAATATATTCTCTAAACAAAAAAATTTATTTATACATCATAATTCCATTTATATAAAACGACTTTTTTGCTTGTTTGTTAAGGTAGTTATTCTTATTATATGAATTTACTTACAGCCAAAACATGGAAAACCAAACAAAAGGAGAAAAAAAACAGTGAATATGTGGTTAATGGAATTAAAATAAACAGTATGGGTGTCTGGAAGTGTCATTAGAGGAAAACATACAGTTTTAACGCTTACAATTACGTGTATTTATACAATTTAAATGCAATACCTTGTATTTATTAACTTAACATTTTTGGTTTCACTTTATTATATGGTCAGTTAAATAGTAATTGACAGGAGCTACACCCCCCTCCCCCCTCCACACACACACACACACACACACACACAGTGCCACACCCGATAGTTATTATGTGTAAAAAATAAATAAATAAATAAATAAATAAAAAAACAGTGTGTAATCGTGCGGAATGAAATAGACTCTTATCCTTGATCATAAAACCATGTTTGACTTACAGGTCATGTTTGATATCAATGTCTTTGATCTGATTTCGGTCGCTGGGAGAGTAATTCCAGTAATCCTCCCGAATCCCGATGTAATAAGTCCTAGTTGTTGATTCGCTCAGCGCGAACACGGCCAGAACCGAGCAACAAAACGTCCAGGACTTTATCATTTTAAGATTCTCTCTCCGTCTGTACAAGACGCCTCTGCGTGAACTCCCTGAAGAGCTCCTGCTTGTTTATTCCCGGTAAAAGTGAAACCGAAAGTAACCAGCCGGGTTCGCCAGTGTGGAACGTGCTGGAAATTTTTTTTTTCTTCAAATGAAACGCTGCTACAGTACGTTAAATGTGTAGCTGTTCACTTTAAGAGACGTTTCCTCTAAAAAAGCAGAAGTAGGCTGAAGTGTTCTGTGCTGCTTGTGGTAACGGCAAACATGTGAAAATCTGTCTTTGTACACGACTAATAAACATACTGTGCACTATAGAGACAGAAGTTTGTAGAAATATTTAAAAGGTTAAAGCAAAAAAAATAAACTGATGAGCTTTAATGTAATCAGTGATATTATTATTTCAGGTTGAAGTCCACGTACATGTCTGTCTTTCTGTACAGCAAAACTCTCTGCCTAACTTCTTAATACAAAGTTAAAAAGGTTGAGTATCCTACGCCTTGTTTACATTAAGTTCTATGTTAGCCAAAGCCACTTCCTATTCGGTAATCAGAGAGTGAATCCCAGCTGAGAAATCGAAAAAAGTGGATCAAATAAATACAACGTTTTGTTTTAAAAAATATTTAGTTTTGCCTTAAAATGCTTGTTAAGATTCACTTATACCTCTTAAGCGCTGTTATTTCAGTGATGAACATATTAAGTAATCCCAATTTACATTGAGCAAGTATCTTATTAGTAGTTTATTTTAAAGTAGATTGTTCAATCCGGAACATAACATCGCTTTTACTCATCATTTTGATTTTACTCATGGCGCAGGTTAAACTTCAGGCAACTTGCAGTAAGTACTGCAAAAGGCTCATAAAATTCGGTCCAGTGGTCGATTCAAAACACAAACAAAGTTTGACACAAAAGTTCAGGCCAATACATAAGGACTGGTAAAGTTTCATTAAATTCTGTCCAGCCAGTTTTGCATGATGCTGTGACAAAATCTTTCTGGACAGACATTCAGACAGACATACAGTACATACAGGAAGATAGACAGACAGACTTTTATTTACACAGATTTACATTTGGCTGTGAAATCGCCCGTTGGGACTTATGACCGTTCACCACTGTGTAACATCAACATTATTGCTATTGTAACACTTTTTAAGCATGTGGCAAATGAACATGCCAGATGTTCAAATTTAACTAAAGGCAGTTTCCTGTTGCTCTTGTTACTGTTGCCCCTACCCATAACCCCTTTTTTTTTTTTGGCCACACGAAGGAACAGAAAATGCCTATACTCCTAGTTATTCTAATCAGGTAAAATGTAAAGGAGAAGCGATTACATCACAAATTGAGAATAGAAACAATGATTAATGATTTCCTCCTTTTTACCAGAACTTGTTCACTGGGACATTAGGGAGATGTGAGATATGTGTGGAGGGTGTATTTGAATGCAACACATGTGGTTATAAGAACCAAGCATTTATTTTTAGTCCTGTTGTGTGTCAAATCATTGAAGCCTACACCCTTATTCACTGGTGCAGGTGTCACATGGCATTGCATGAAACCTGTGAACAATGAACAAGCACATTCACATTATGTTTATGAGCCTTTCAGCTTATTCAATTCTGAGTTATCATAAATCTATATTAAGACCAGTAAATAGTATTAAGCTGTTTACAATGAAACACACACATGCACACTACAAATGTGTATGCACACTCATACACAACCCAAAAAAACTAAATGTACTTGGTTCTATTTGTGTTATTGATGCTGTATCTGTTCTGATCTATAACCAAATTCCTCAGCATAGACGTTAATGGCTCGTCACAATGTTTTAAGTAAAACAAAATGATGTTTTTGTTTGTTTGTTTTTAAAGATGGCTTTACCATAATAAATGTAATTAACCATTATTATTCCTTCAGGAGTGCAATGGTCACTGGTCAATAAAAATCATGCAGACAACATGTAATTTAATGTTCAAAACAGCTGTGAAAAATGAAAACATTATAGTGAGTGATTTTTGACACTACTTTTCGATCATTGTAGTTTTAAAAAAGATCGAAATAGTTGTAGATAAAATAAGCAGTTAGCAATAACTACTAAAAATAAGTAGTTGATTGTCAGGGTGCATTTAGGGAGTATTCCAACATTTCATTGCTTTATATACATTTCTTAGTTCAATAATTTGCTCTTTAATTTTTAATGGTTTTCTCAATGTTTAATGGTTTATAAATATAATATGAAAGCAAACTGCAGAAGAAGCTAGGCTATTTCTCTAAAACAGATCTTTAAACTGAACTGGTACAAGGGAGTCATAAGCATCAGTTTTAATCGTATAATGTAATGGAATAAAAATGCTTTCCTGTAACATTTTTTCCAACATCTCAGCTTCTGATCGATGCAGAACTTACTTGCGTCAAAGAGTAAAAATAGATTTTCCCGTCAGCTTGGCCTGAGCATGGAGGATTCCCAACCCCACAGATACAGTATGTTAAGGTTTAATAGGCCTTAAATTTTTATGTTCAGAGTTTTTATTTTTTGCTAAAGTCCTTGTTGATTTAAATTAAGTTGTACTGTAGCTTGTAAAGTACAATAGTTTATGAAAAGGTTAGTACTTTCAGACAGTGGGAGCACACAGTGGGAAGTCCAGGTAGCGAGAGAGATAATACACAGTTTAGGAGCTTGGCTCAGCAGGTTTATTTTAGTTTTTAAAAAGCGATCCTAATGGCCTGATGTGGTTAAAATGCTGAGCAAGACTTTTGGAACATGCGTTGTTTGTGTTGTATATTGGTGTGGCAGGTTTATGATGAATGTACAGTAAGCGAGGCTCTGCATTACAAGAAAAACCCTTTTGATATGGACTATCCTGTGCATTTTTTACACTCAGTTGGGAGGTACAGTAGCAGTATTTAAAGCATTACACTCGGGAAATAAAGACACCATCTCCATTCTGTCCTCACTTTTGACTGACTGTGTATCGTGTTATCAGTTAATCATGCATCCGTGTAAGTTCTGATGTCTAAACAATGACTTGTCCAACTGAAAGTACTCACTTCCTTGTTTTATGTTTTGCTGTAGTTGTATGGCATAATTATCTTGATCTTCTTCTTTGACATTACGGTACATATGTACATGGTTTTTATTTCTTTGCTCTATTTTAGTTAATATCCATACCGTTAAACCTGTTATGGATGCACCTTAAATGTACAGTATATTTAGATTACTCACCTGTAATATCTAAACTTAGCAATATATCACAGACACACCTTAATGCATCTTATTATAGTTCTTAGGCCTGACTATGGTAATGTATTAATATATGTAGGTCATCTCTGTTGTATTTTCTATACAATTTTTTCACAACTTCAAAGTGTATCGGACAAAGTGTATTGAAAAGCAAAGAGATTATGTCGAAAAATTATATATTTTATATTATATAAAAAATTACTTCTCTGAGTTCTATGAGTTTTATTGCACCATACGTTTTACTTTTACTTGAATAGATTTGTGAAGAAGAAACACTACTCTTACTCCACTATATTCAGCTACACACTACACATACTTTTCTAACCATTTATTCAACACATGCAGCCGGTATTTTTAGCGCTTGACTGTTTCACCAATCAGAGGCAGCAAAAATAATCACATGACTCCGTTTGACCAGTCAGCCGCAATAACAGTAACCACATGTAGTCACATGATCACACCCAAACCGAGTGTTATCCGCTAAAATGCACCCCCCCTTCTTCCTGCCACGGATTGCCTCCCCCTACATAATCTCTATCAAATATTATAATTGAACATAAATTTATAGGTTTATGAATTACAAATTACACTAAACAAATTTGATTATAAAATAAGCAATATAAAAAAATACATGTTGTATATGAAAAAACAATTTCATATACATGTATATTTTTATATTGTTTATTTCATAATAAAAATCATTTAGTGTAATTTTTCATCTTAAACAATATTTATTTAGTGTAAACATTTTTGTCTTACATGATGAGCCCCAGCAAAATAAATGTGGCATAAAATAAACATTATATGAGAATTTGTATTAATGGTCTCGATGGCTGTCACGTTCCTATGGTTCATTATAATAGTTCTCATATTTGATAGTAATAAATCTCTGAATTTATGTTCTAATATAATATTTGATAGAGATTATGTCAATATGGCGAGGCAATCCGTGGCAGGGGGCATTCATGCATAACATCTCCCTGGCATCATATATAAAGCATGTTTCGCTTGCAAAAGAATAGCTTCATACTGCGGTGTCTTCTCTATCTGCCAAACCTGAGGAAACATGTCGCAGTACGTTTAGCTGTTTCAATTATTCCTGAAAATGTTGTCATATATAATTATAATATTATATAATAATATAATAATATTTTTATATTATCAAATATAAAGGGGGGAGGGGTACATTTTAGCGGATAACATCCGGTTTGGGTGTAATGTGACTACATGTGATTACTGTTATTGCGGATGATTGGTCAAATAGAATCATGTGATTATTGTTGCTGCGCCTGATTGGTGAAACAGTCAAGTGCTAAATCTACCGGCTGCATGTGTAGAATAAATGGTTAGAAAAGTACAGAGTCATGTGTAGCTGAATGTAGTGGAGTAAGAGTAGCGTTTCTTCTATTTTATATATATACATATATCAAATATACTGTGTATACTGTATATACTTATTCTAATTTCTAAAAAAATAAAATAAATAAATCGGAGATTAGGATTGAAACAGTTACTCAGTACTTGAGTAGTCTTTACACTGAATACTTTTTTACTCTTACTTGAGTAATATTTTGGACGACTACTTTTTACTTCTACTTGAGTAATATTATTTTGAAGTACAGCTGAGTACATTTTTGGCTACTCTTCTTACCTCTGAAAGCATGCCTTGGTTTTCTGTTAGCTGTGACTGGGATTGCTTTGCTTGCTAATCTGGACTTTATATTGGTCAGTCATAACATTCTATTTTGAGACAAACAAAAGTCCCTTGTTGCATTTGTATCTCAGTGTAAGCTAAATGAAAAACATACTCTTGTGGTAAAACTCATTTTAGGCACCACCATTTAGTTACTTCAGATTCGTCTTGAGACATGATAATAGTCCATTTATTTCATACAAATACTTTATTTCCATTGATAGATAGTTCTGTTTCAGCTCATTATATGTATTCATTATAAACACAGAAGTGCAATCAATGTCCATGGCTACAGCATTTTGTTTTAGTAATTTAGAATTGTCTGATAGTGGCCAATTGTGTCAAATTAAGAACAAAATTAACAAAGCCACTTAGTTGTCCCTGATCCAAAAAGTGCATGATATAAAATACATGTAAAAAAAAAAAAAAAAAAAATGCAGAAAAAGCAAACCATCCCAGATTGTACCCCTGCTCCACATTTACAGAGTTTCTCGGAGCATCCGTCATGTGATCTCTCAGAAAGCGGTTGTGCACTGCTGTGCCTTTAGAAAAGTCTAGAATAAGAACCAGAGATTACAGGCACAAATTTGTTCCCATTGGTGCAATTCCTGCTTTCTTCGGACCCGCTATGGCTGCCTGTCCCACTAAGCCACTCTATTTATTCATCTACAATTTGTACAGTCTGGGCCATTGCAAAAACAGACATAAATCTTCGCCTCATCATCATATACCTGTAGCAGTACAGCATGTTACATTTTGTTCTGATCCTCAATGAGTCTGAAAGAGAGTATGCAGTATCTGTATTAGATGAACCACTCCTTCTTGTTTTCATCGATCGTTTCTGTGAAATTTGGCTCCGCGCTGATGATGGCTGTATTGCCCGACTCAGAGTGCTCCGCCCCTTTGGACTCGTTGGTGTGGTACGTTCCCTTGTGACGGAACATGTAGCGAATCAGGAACACCAGAGTGCACAGAATGGTGAAGATCACCACGGCAATGATGCCTAAATTAAGAAGGAAGAATTATCTGTATTTTTTATTTTTTTAAATAAAAGTGACAAAACATGTAAAATAAGCCAAATGAAAATTTTCTACCTCCGATTATTGTCGAATTCCTGTGCAACCCATCAGGTATGACTCTCTCCTCGTTGAAGGGGAAATCTGAACCTACAGGAGACATAGTGTGCAGGAAAGGGTTATGGCTGGTTGTGAGGCTAAAAGCTAATGTCTGGTAACTTCTCAGCAATGAACAGTGCAATGCATAATTAATTGATTAATTAATGAATACTGTCTGCTATGCCTCATTTTATTTTTAACAACCAGTAGGTCGATAATAAGGTCTTTTTTTAGTAATAGTGACCTGTATGACTGCAAAACATAATAATAATAATAATAATAATAAATAATAATAATAATACAGTTTTCAACTTGTTCTTGTTTCTTACCTTCATCCAGGTGCCAGGGGTCAGTTTTAGTGGACATTGGTGAGACAGTGAGGGGGGACGAACCACAGTTGGACTCAACCAGTTTGCCCTGATGCGAGACCGATGCAGACGGTTGTGTATGAAGAGCCTCCTTCAAAGGAGCGATGCTGTTAAATTGTACTCGAGAGAGGCAGCCCACAAAACCAGGAGTGTTATACTTCTCTATCAACACTGGGTCAATAGGACCGGTTTCTGCAGGAAACATAGAGAAACAATAACAACTGAAGGGCTTATTACAAATTATTTATACCAAAGACATTACAGAATATCGTCTTTCTCAGTTGCCCTACTGCATATTAAATTTCTCTATAAAAATTTGGATTATATTATAGAATTTCCTGTTACTGTATCCCGCTTTCTAAATGAAGACAGAATTTCGGAAATAATGTTTCTTGGAATATATCAGACAGGACTAATGACTCTATGAGATCAATAAAACTAAAAACTAGAACCATACATGGAATATATCCTTTTTTAGGATATGTCTTAGAAATGTCACAAACCACCTTCACCCACCCAACAAAGCCTTACCTACAGTACTTATAAGCCTAATACTGCTTAATCTGTATAACTGTATAATATACGCATGCTACTTAATCTGTTAAACAGAACGACATCGCAGTTCCGCAGGACACAGTTTGAATTTCATTTCCCACTTATTGATTCAGCTGACTCGGAAAAAAAATGATAAATGTTTAATAGCTCCCCATCCCTGAGCTGCTCTCTCTGAGGTAATCGGTTTTTATCAGGATCAAACTACACACACAGCAAAGAGTTTAGTATCATCTCGCCCAGTTCCGGGAAATATACTGCCTGTCCAAGAATCACCACAGGATTCAGTGTCCTACATACTGTATATCAGGTGCATGGATTGACATATTGTGTGAAATAAGACCCAGGTGAAAATTACAGTGGTTGTTATACAGTAAGCACTAAAAATAAATCATACTGTATAATGTTTGATGGGAAATAACAGACTGTCTAATTAAAAATATAATACTGAAGTTATTCCAACTGTATCCTTTGTAATAAATACACCTCTCTCTATATATTTTTTATTGATAAGAAAGCAGTACATACAGTACAGTTTTCTTTAGCTGTATTATTATTATTTTTTATAACTTAAGCTTAGACAACTGCTTACTTTAATGGATGTATGGATAGATGTAGAAGTTTATTTGCCAAATCCTGGAGTGTAATAAAGACTCTGATCTGGTATATGACGTACTGTATATGGTATATATCCATCTTTCTGCTTGTATACTGTACATACTGTCTTATCTGGCTAATTCACTTTTTCTTTACTGGCTATTTTTCCATCCATCAATCCATACTGGCACAATTGCTTCACAAGTTTCTGCCTACATCTCTTCATTCTTATCTAAATGTCTTCTGCTGATTCCTGCACCCTTTTGCCTTTACCAGTCTGCTCACAATCCCTACATCCAATCTCTCTACCATTCACCAGCCTGATTACCATCCCTGCATGTAACGTCCCCCTATCTCACCAACAACCTCCTTCTTTTATGAATACCATCAACATTTACTCGTTTTTCCACTATTTCTCCAGTTTCACGGTTCACTATTTCTTCTCCAAAACCCTTAATTCACTTGTTTATTAAACAGAACTGAATCAGTGCCATTTCCCTGCTTGTTTTCTAATTCATCTACCCAACCTCGACTATCCACCACCATGCTTCTCCTAACTTTTGCCATTAACCTGCCTGCTTACCATCACACCACCAAACCGTCTTTGGTTTGGTCACAGTCTTCAAAAACAGCATTTTCTATATTTGAAAACGCAGGATGCATGGGCTATGGATATGCTATACTATGCATGGGATACACTACTATGCAAGCTTTTCTGATAGTATTTACAACACTTTTTATGAATAGCATGCAGTTACATCTTAGCAAATTAAGTATGGAGCATTAAAAGCTATTTCACACAAGCAGGATGTAATGCTTTTGTTCTCAAGCACAAAATAAAATTTATTACTCTTCTGGATATCCGTCCGATAGTCACAAGGTCAGCAGTAAAGGATAGAGCAAAAACATGTTTGTGATTCAGCAGGAATTATCATTTCCTGCTTCATTACAATAATAATAAAAAAAAAGAAATCAAAAAGAAGCCACAATGAAGCATGCTGAAAAGGAAATATAGAACATGTCTAGATAGAAATATAGAACAAGCCTTCTGACTGGCTTGATTCTCTACTGCAAGTAACACACACACACACACACACACACACACACACACACACACACACACACACACACATGGTCCAAGTACTGCAGGACAGCTGCAGAACAACCTTATACACTGCACTATACAGTAAACTTAATGCAAATACTCAGCCCTGATGATCAGACAGGCACAAAGCATCGAGATGCAGTTCTGCAATCACCACCAATAATAAAGAATATAGAGCAATAAAGGACACAAAGCAAAATACTCATTTATGATCATAATATAATATAATTATAGCATGAGTGTCGGGAATTAGTCCTGGCTTTTGAATGAAAACCTCAGTATTACCTGAAACGCAGGCAGAGTACAGTGGAAACTCTCTCTTTCTCTCTCTCTCTCTTTTCTTTTCTTCTCTCCTCCCTTATAGCAACTCTGGTTACCTCTTTTCTGAGTGGTGTGTGTGCATGTGCGTGCATGTATGTTTGTCGGCAGCTATGAATCAGAGTGACCTGGAGAAAAACAAGGATAATGGAAGTACCTACTGGCTGGATCCGGAGCCGAACCTCGTCCTCTGACAATAGCAAAGAGGTGTAACGCATTCAAAGGGGACCATGAATAAGACTCCACACACATACACACAGAGAACTAAACCCCACCAGAAGACACAGCACCAGATGACATCATCCAGCTGTCAACGCTCTGAGACGGACCAGACAAATAGAATCTAAAACATAATCAATGCGGACCTGCACCCTGTAATACACTAGATGTGGTATGATAATGCAGAAACTTATTATAAACCAGTTTTTAATCATCAGTGTTCCACTACATGGAAAAGTGATTAATAAAGTACTGATTCCATGTTGGATCATCTGCTATTCCTTTGTTTCTGTTCTTCAATTGAAGGCTTTGCCAGGAAATCTGCGCATGAGGTGGCAATACACCTATGAATACACACGCAGTCATTGCTTGGGGCACTATTGAGTAACCACCAACTTACATTTTTTCAAAAGTGGGTGAAAACACACATGGCATGGGAAGAACTCCCATGGGAGAAAAAACGAAGAAAAAAGACAGACAGTAATCCAGGATCTGAATGAAATTGTGGAGGAATGAAGCTGTGAGATTGCAACGCTGTCAATATGCTGTTCTCAATCTGTTACAGTATGTTTAGGCTTGATTGCTTAATATTATTTAGGCTTTGATCAGCATCGATTGAATTGATTAGTGTTAAAGAATCATAGTTCCCTATTTATTAATGACTTCAAACTATTCATTGTTCCATGACACCAAAATCAATGTTGGTATAATAGAATTACTACTAAAGCTGTCACTATAGAAATGAGTATTAACTGGAGTTCAAATTATATTATACAGTTAGTTCTGACCAAGTAATCTGATTGGACGAGAGGAATTCCAAGTGTGCTGATATAGAGCAGACCAGCACTGGGATGTTGAACTATACAGTATGCATCACTCTGTGTCACAGGTGTTTCAAAAATTGTTAAATACACTACCTGTCACTCACCAGCATGGGTGAAAGTAGATCAGGACTATAAAGAGGGGAGAACAGCTACCTGCCAAAACCCACATTCAAGACCATGGAAGCACTTTCAGCAAGAAAACACATCAGATGTGTTTTATGGGTTTTGTATTAAATGGACTTTGGGAGATGATTTAGATTACAGTTTGGAGACTCTCAGTTCAGAAACAGATGAAGATGCTGTACCATTTAAACATTAGTCCTAATTTTTGGGGGGAAATTAGACATTGGACTACAGATCGGAAGGTCATGGCTTCAAACCCCAGCACCACCAAGTTGCCAATGTTAGGCCCTTGAGCAAGGCCCTTAACCCGTAATTAAGATGTAAAAAAGGAAAGAAAAAAAAACATGTAAGTCGCTTTGGATAAGGGCATCTGCCGAATACTCAAATGCAAATGTAATTGCAAATGTATCTCCATGACACAGCTGCAAACCAAGGAGCTGTGGGACTAACACCTGCTTCCTTCTGCTTCATACAGACACCAGTGTTGCTGTGATTGATAGAGTGTGTGATAGACAGAGGTGAGTAGTAACGAGTTACATTTACTCCGTTACATTTACTTAAGTAACTTTTTGAAAAAAAAAAAAAGTACTTCTATGAGTAGTTTTACTGCACCATACCTTTTACTTTTACTTGAGGAGATTTGTGAAGAAGAAACGCTACTCTTACTCCGTTACACTCAGCTAAACTCAACTCGTTACTTTTCTAATAATTTATTCCACACATTAGATATTCTTTATTTTTTCCAGAGAAATGCAGCTGGTGGATCTACAACATGACTGTGTTTCACCAATCAGACGTAGCAACAAAAATCACATGACTCCGTTTGACCAATCAGCCGCAGTAACAATAACAATAACCACATGTAGTCAAATCTTTCAGCTGTGGTAGACAGTGAAGGAAACATGATGCGGTTAGTTTAGCTGTTTTATTTAATGTTGCAATGTTAAAATATATAATTAGCAAATAAGCTAGAGGCTAAAAAATATAGGTTTCTTACATGTGTTCTACAGGACACAGTTTATGGTAAAGTGAGACCTCTTGTACATACTGTATGTTCTAATGTTATTTTCTATCTGCTGAACCATTTGGAGGGCAACTGAATATACAGTAAATCTTACACTGGAAATAGTTTACACTATTCAAACATACATATGTTACCTACAGTAGGTATTTATTTCAAAAGATTTATATTGTGAAAAAAGGGAGATTAGAACATTTGTGCTTGTTGTTCCTTAATTTGCTATTTTGTAAAGATATTTAGTTTTATTCATTTATTTTATTTTATTTATTTCATTCATTTTATTATTTGGTAATGTTGGAATTTGTACATTATTTTATCATTTTGTTCAAAAAAATAATAAATCGGACATTACGATGAAACAGTTACTTAGTACTTGTGTATCTTTTCACCAAATACTTTTTTACTCTTACTTGAGTAATATTTTGGATGACTACTTTTTACTTCTACTTAAGTACAGTAATATTATTTTAAAGCACAGCTACTCTTACATGAGTACAATTTTTGGCTACTCTACCCACCTCTGGTGATGGAGATTGAGTGCAAACTCTTTTTGATATAATTAGAAATTAAAGTTCAAAAACAGGATTATTGGCCAAGTATGTTGACACACACAAGGAATTTGATTCCAGGTGTTTGTGACTCAAGTACAGCCCAATGTACAGTATCACCACTGTACACTTTGATTATAGACCAGACACTATACTCAGTATGTACACAACATTCAAGAAGTATAAATAAAATAAAGTATATACAGTATGCACTGTAACAGATCGGCACTGTACATAAAGTTAGTGTGCATGGTGTTTATACAGCGGATTACACGTAATCATTGTTAACTGTTTATGAGGGTGGAAAGAAATGGTTCCTGTGCCTGGCAGTTTTGGTGTGCAAGGTGCAAAATCCTCAAGTCATTAGGTTTAATTAAATTTAATTGGTATAACACTTTTATCAATGGTCATTGTTGCAAAGCAGCATTACAGATTTGATAATTTATGGAAATAAATTAGAACATGTACAGAAAAAAAAGTATAGACTCTCTATAAAACTCTCAATATGTCCTTGATTTGCAAACTATCAGTTTACATGGTGTTCTGTCAGTTTGACTAAAACCAGACTTTTAAAGCAGATGTAAACATGTTAGCACACATAGATACTGTGGTTGGGTGTCGAGCTACAGTACTCCTTGCACGTATACGTCAGTTGGACACCGACATTGGCTAAGTCGCTCTGCACATGCTCTCCAGTTCAGCTGAAGTCGAAACAAAATTAATAACAAGCCACGAAAAATATGGTGCTATTGTACATCATCCATCCATCTAGTAACCTCTGTAGTCCAACCAGGGACCATGGATGACAGTAGTGACCATTGTTTTTATTCCCATTTGTACAAACCTCCAGTCAACATTCACACACAATTTGGGATCCCATATTAGCCGAATCTGCATGTCTTTGGACTGTGGGAGGAAACCGGAGAACCTGGAGGAAACCCACCTAGTATGGGTAGAACATGCAAACTCCATGCACGCAGACCCGACACAGTGCTAATACCCATTATGCTTCTTAGTTGTACAAAAAGTAAAGCGTACAGCACATATAAAATGCACAGCACTGTAAAGTTGTCCATGTTTTCACCACTTCATATCCAACCAGTTTGCCTCTAATTAACATTTTTGTAGATTGTTTTGTCTAACAAGGCAGACTTTCGCCACCTATCATAGCAGACATACTTCGGTCAATAAATCGATTCCAAGGATGGACAAGGACAGTAGTCCAATAAATGATGTTCTGCTGCATTGAGCAAATATCAATTCTAAAGACAAAAAAAGGAAAGACACAAATGGATGAGCAGCTCCTTTCTCTGTTATCTTTACAGACTCAGCACACAATGAAGTATTACACTTTAGCCTGCAAACAGTGTTATAATGTATTAATCAGGACGCAAACAGCCATCACACACACACACACACACACACCCAAACACACACACACAGTCAGTGGAGCAGAATAACTACTGTATAAATCAGTCCATGACTTCTTCACCACAGAGAGCTTAAGTGAATCATCTGGCTTGTCACCTCCCTGTACGAGCTCGTGATGGGTGGCAAATTTTCTCCATTAAATTTATGGAAAGGTCCAAGAGTTATAAATCTCTCACACACACATTCCTTTCTATGAGCCTGTCACACAGCTTCCTGTCATGGGAGCACGGTGGCTTAGTTGTTAGCACTGTGGCCTTGCACTTCCAAGGTCCGAGTTCAAATCCCACCTTAGATGTGTGTGTGTGTTTGTGCGCGGAGTTTGCATGTTCTCCTCATGCTCGGTGGGTTTCCTGCATGTACACTGTTTTCCTTCCACAGTCCAAAGCAATGCAGATTAGGCTAAATGGCGTCCCCAAATTTCCCGTAGTGTGTGAATGAGCGCGTGTTTGTGTATTTATGTGTGGATTGGCACCTCATCCAGTGTGTACCCCGCCTCGTGCTCTAAGTCTCCTGGTATAAGCTCCAGGCTCCCTGCCATCCTTTATACACGATAAACTAGTATAGATGATAAGTACAAATCCTAGAAGACTCTCCTATTGCTTAAAACCTCAAGTCAACTATAACGTCTGACTGGTTCGAAGTGCTGACATCAGACTCGTTTCAACAATTTTAAATTGAAACTCCATTATATGAGCGTTCTTTGCTAAATGACATTCTTAAAATCCTATATTAATATTCTTAGATTATATGCAGTGTTCACAATAGAAGATAAAGAAATGCTTTATAGCAAGTACTGTACATTAATATACCTGCATTTATAGAACACCACACTAATCAACAGCTATAACATATATAGCTATACAGCTCTTAACCACCAGGCAGCACCCAAACATGCATACATGACATGTGCGAGGAAATCTACTGTAAGTCCCCGATGAAAACTCAAAGCACACACGCAATCACAAACCAGAAGAGTGATTCAATCCCACAACCCTGAGGGTGTTGTTGTACTGACCACTAAGCCATCATGCCACCTTGTGGTGCTTGTTATTAATAAACATACAGTAAAGTAAAAAACAAAAACAGCATGTTAATGTTATCACAGATTATTTGCATTATGTCCACATTGCTAAAAAAATAGCCAAATTGTGCTTAATAATAATAATAATAATAATAATAATAATAATTATTATTATTATTATTATTATACCTACATGTATAACTAAGTATGACCTCTTCTTGAAGGAAAAACATATTTTCTATTTAATTACTATTCCCAGTCATAAGCTTAATATGATTTTTTTTTAAATATAATGTCTTATGTGTGTAAGATTAAGAATTAGAAAATATTACCACATCATAATAAAAGAATTAAGTGCTAAAGCCAGTCCAAGTGGATAGGAGGGTAAAGCAGTGACCTACCACCATCTAGTGGTGAATATCATGTATTACAATAAGTAGTGATTAAATCTGGGAAAATACAGGATGTACAATGATTGTAGATAAAAAGCAGCTCATGATAACTGTGTCTTATAGAAAAGTGTTCATGTAAATGATAGAAAATGGCAGTATATCAAATATCAAACACATAGATGTCATAGAATACTATACATTATTTTTGTAATTTGTGACCCACTATTGCATTTACAAATATGTAATATACAGTAGGAGCCACCTCAAATAGCCGTGACCGTGTGATTGGCGTGCTGCCCTTCGGATGGCGTGATCCCCTCCTCCCTCTCCTGACAGAAAGGTGTGTCAAGTTTTCACAGTAAACACGCCCATTCAAGCCCTATTTATTCATTTACCTGGTGCCACCACTAGATGGCGCT
>JAQMYL010000019.1:16633024-16657311 GCA_030014365.1 Clarias pachynema
GTGGTATCGGTTCCCGGTATCGGGGGACTTTTAACGAGTACAAGTACTTTAAAAAATGTGGTATCGAGGCCGATACCGGTATCGGTATCGGGACATCCCTATTAGAAACGTTTAACAATCAGAGACACAAGCATGCTGATGTAAAATTAGAAAGCCTTCAATACAGGTTTATTTTAACTTAACTGCAAAAGAAATAACATTTTTTCATGAAGTTTAAAAGTGAATGCAGAATGAAAGCAGAAAACAAAATGAGCTGCTTTATTAATTACTGACTACATATAAATGCGGCACATTTCTCAAACCACATAGAGTTCAAAACTCATCTAGGATTACATTACATCTCAGCAACTTTTGCATGAATTTAGTTCCTGAAGTTCAGTGCACAGGGCGTGCAGCATTTTTAATAAAAATATTGACTTCCTGCCGATCCAATACTTTTCATACATTTTCAGGTGCTTGTAGAGCAAAATGCTAGAAGTCGCATTTGTGTATTGATGAGCCAGTGATACAGGAGCTAATCAGACTCGGACATCTTACTGTGTTTTATGGTACTACATTAGCTGTAAACGTTGAACAGTTATTTATTAAATTCATCATAATCAGTGAAACTCTAAAGGAGTAATAAAAAAAAAGTCTACAAAACACACATATATACCATTTTTATTAGGGATTTACAGCAGTAAATTTCTAGAGACAAGAAAGGATACTCCACTTCCTTTGTGTGCTGAATGAGCCGAGGAACAAAACAGCACAAGAAAAAGCCAAAGCCATTTATTTTCAAGGATAATTACCTTGTGCGAACCGGTGTTCATACATTCGCGGCCATAATGGGACATTGAAACTATTTTTAATTGATTATTTTTAGCCCATTTTTCTTGGTTATGACTGCTTCAGTGAGCTAGAGTAGCATTTAAATTAAGGAAGCAACCTTTCTACCAAATGTGTATATGTATAACCCGAATTCCGGAAAAGTTAGGACGTTTTTTTTTATTTAAATAAAATGAAAACTAAAAGAGAACATAAATGTTTAAACAGAGAAGATTTACACTTTTATGCACAAAATGAGCTCATTTCAAATTCAATACATGCTACAGGCCTCAAAATAACTGGCCATGGTGCAGCATCTCCTCTTCTTTTCAAAACAGTTTGAAGATGGTTGGGCATTGAGGTTATGAGATTCAGGAGGGGCCTCAGTCCCATTCCCAGGCCAATTCAGGACCTGGACTCTACTATAGCCATGCTGTTATAAAACCTGCAGTATGTGGTACTTTCCCTGAAATAGACATCATTTAAAACCTTTATATACCTTTCAGCATTCATAGTGCCCTCCAAAACTTCCAACTGCCAATCCTGTATGCACCTATCCACCCCCATACCATCAGAGATGCTGTCTTTAGGACTGAACGCTGATAAAACACTGAAAGGTCTCCCTCCACTTTAGCCCGGAGGAGACAGGGTCCGAGATTTCTAACAAGAATGTCAAATTTGAACTCGTCTGACCATAAAACACTTTTCCACTTTAAAACAATCCATTTTAAATGAGCTTCTGGACCATGTTCACATATGGCTTCCTTTTTGCATGATAGAGCTTCAGTTGGTATCTTCAGATGGCACAGCGGATTGTGTTTAACAACAGTGGTTTCTGGAAGTATTCCTGGGCCCATATAGTATGTCAGTGACAATCATGCTGATAAGTGATGCAGTGTCATCTGAGAGCCCAAAGACCACGGACGTCCAACAAAGGTTTTTTTTTTTTGGATGTTTTCCCGATTTTCTCCCTAATTTAGCCGTGTTGAATTCCTCCCCATCATTAGGGGGCTCCCACATTAAGGCTACAACTACCACTCAGTCGTGAGGGCCGAAGACTATCACGTGTTTCCTCCGAATCACATGACGCCAGCCAACCGCATCTTTTCAAACTGCTCGCTAGAGACAGCGCTATTCGCTCCTTCCGCTTGCGTGAGCTCACAGACGCCCCTGATTGGCTGTTGAGCCGTGATTAATGTGGTAGCACGAAGTACCTCTCATCCCTCCCCTCTGAGAGAGCTCGGCCAATCAGCTCTCTCTAGACCTCCGGCTGCGAGAGGTTACAGCATCACCTGGGAATCGAACCAGCGATCCAACAAAGGTCTTTGTCCTTATTCCTTATGCACAGAGATTTCTCCAGTTTCTCTGAATCTTTTGATGATGTTATGCACCGTAGATGATATTTGCAAAGCCTTTGCAATTTTTCAAAGTTTCCCGCAATCATTTTATCCATCCTTTCACAGATTGGAGAACCTCTGCCCATCTTTACTTCTGAGAGACTCTGCCTCTCTAAGACATCTCTTTTATAGCTAATCATGTTATAGACCTGATGCTAGATGTTCTCCGAGCTGAATCTTTCCAAAATTTCTTGCTTTTTCAGCCCTTTGTTGCCCCTGTCCGAACTTTATTGAGACCTGTAGCAAGCATCAAATTTGAAATGGGCCAATTTAGTGGATAAAAGTGTCAAATCTCTCAGTTTAAACATTTGTTATGTTCTCTCCGGATATTGAGAATCAAATATTGGCTCATATGATTTGAAAGTCATTTAGTTTTCATTTTCTACAAACTTAAAAAACGACCCAACTTTTACGGAATTTGGGTTGTATATACTGTGTGTGTGTGTGTGTGTGTCTGTGTCTGTGTCTGTGTGTCTGTGTGTGTGTGTGTGTGTGTGTATATGAGAGAGCTTCTTACCCACATACAGCTGGCTGTAGAGCTCCAGGCGTGTGTGTCCCTGTGCAGGTGCAGCTCGAACCTGTCTGTAGTGCTGATCCAGCTGAAGCATGGCCTCTTTGACGTTTCTCTCGGCACTAACCTGATGCCACTGATCATCATTTAGTGGTGCTGGTGAATGAACATTCAGCTCTACCGGCCCGTTCCCAACATCAAAGGAGAAGGTAACAATGTTGGGTGCTGGAGAGAAACAAGAAGACACAGTTACAGGTTCCAAAAATAATAATGTGTAATAATGTTTTTAAATTAACATTATAGTTGAATGGTTGAGTCTGAATGGCAAGAAATTTTAAAGAGGGCATTTTTGTATTACAACTTAGCATTCTAGTTCTGGTTGTAACATGAACAAATAGGTTAATACTAGAGGCAGAGTAAAAACTACATACAGTTCTCTATATAATCCCCTGCTACACTAATGCACTTATCCCAGTGCCTCACTAGTGCTTGGATACCACCAGGGTAGAAAGCTTTTCCAGTATGTTAGAGCCATGATCGGACTGCCTGCTTCATGTCTGGCCTCCCAGAAACTCCTTTAATGGCCCAAACATGTGGAAACGGCTTGAATGAGGCCAGGACTGTACAGGGGATTGGGGAAATAACTCCCAGCCGAGTTCCTGTTATGTGCAAGAGGTGTTGTGATGTGAATGATTGTGTGTACAGTTCAAATGTTCCGTTCGCTGAATGTTCATAGAAACAACTGCAGCAATGTGTTCTGAGCCACCTTGTTCGGGTCTGTCATTCACAAAAGTTCAGTCTACTTTAAAACATTCGGAATGTTTTACACTGGCTAAGTCACATGACTGTACTGTGCTTGACGTCTTTTTCTGAGGTTCAGCAGACACTCGACATTATCTTAGACTATTAAATAACACAGTTATAAAGATGCTCTTTAACAAAGACATATAACAAAGACGTATAACCGCTGATGTGGTAATGTTATTGATTAGGACACATTCATTTAACATTTTTTGTGTCATTCAGTGTGTCAGGAGGGTTTGAATATTATTTTCATATACTGTAACAGCATAGTCTGTCATATTATTCCTTAATAAACCACAGCCCTGCTGAAGGCTCAATTTTGCTATGACAATATTAAGTAAAAATATTCAGTTTAGACCTTCTCATTGGTGCAGCAATAGCAAGTAGATTACTAATAACTCATTTTAAAGTACTGTAGCCATAACTGTTCATAACATCGCTTTTACTCAACATTTAGATTTTAGCGCATAACACTGGGCTCTCAGTTCAGGTATTTTACGCACCCTCACGGACTGCTGCTGATGTGTTTGCTCTAACGAGCCATGTTTTATCTCATAGTGTCGCTTCACAATACAGCTTTTTATTAGCACTACGGTATCGGAACATATGAGAGAATCTGGCTTTAAACTTCCTGCAGTAAGAGTAAACATACAATGAACAGTTCATTCATCTCTGAAGGTTCAGTTTTCATAATCTAATTGCCTGTTTTTTGGGGGGGCAATGCTGTGTCGCTCGTTCATTTGTGTTTTTTGGGGGGTTCTGGTGCTTTGTAGCTGATATGTTTGTTTCTGTGTCTTCCACATATGCTGTCTAGTATATGGTAAACTATAGTGTTGTAATGCGTATAGCCATGGCCACTTCAAGGGAAAAAGCGCTTTATTACTCCAAAAAGCTGGATGCTGTGACGTAATCTGGTACATAACTGTACGTCGATTCTACTCGACGTTTTAATTTCATTTATGAGAGCTAGAGCAAGTTATAACCAAAACCTTTCTTTTATTCATAGAAATGTACCCGTATGAAGGGGAGTTGAGCTACGCACTCATATTGAGGATTGACACTGTAGGCATGAATGCCTGTAACTCAAACAAATCAAATATTCAGATAGTTTCGAGGTATTTGCTAGTGCAGGGCAGAGTTTGCCTAAAAAAAGATCCATCTCTTATTCATGCAAGATTCAGATTTTTTGTGTGATATCTCGAGTGAAGACTTTCACTTAGAATTTCACAAAAAAAAAACAAAAAAAAAACACTAGGGTTCAAAAAAATAAGCTATTTATTAAATGCATACGTACTAAACACCATTAATTATAACACATTCCTTAGTGAAAAGTTTTTCTCAACTGTATAAATAAGCAAAATATTGTTCTACTGACCGAGCAAGCTGAACCAATTTTTCGGTGAACTGCCAAACAGAAAAACCATCTGAAGTACATTACTGACACACAATGACATCACACAATACAGCTACGGATACGGAATTATAACTCAATTTGCTCAAATAAAACATCTCTACTGACTCTTGCAGGAGATGGTTAAATGCTGTTTACTCAGTTTCAGTGTCTACTCGACTCTGGAGATCGGCTAATACGATTAACTCCGGGAATGGAAGTTGGAGTTTAATTGAATGCCATCAGGACGGAAAGTGGTGCGGGAAATCTTTCAGTAATTGGTTGCTGTTCCAAAATAATTGCTTAAACACAGCTGCTTGTGTTCGAGAACCAACAGTGATGCCAAGAGCAGTATGAAAAAAGCAAACTAAGCTGTTTTTTTGTGTTATGTTTCTTCCTAATCTTTTTAAAAAACACTGACACCATGTCACCACGCAGGCATTCTACTGTACATGCTTATGCTTTATAAAGTGAAATCTACTAGCTTTTTGTGTGATTTATGATTTATGACAGTCAGACAGCAGGTTAAAAGAGACACTTTAGACACTAAAATAGATTATTCTACTGGAGTTCTTATTATCATGGTTGTTGAGAGGAAATGAGTGACAAGGAAAAGTGCATGTCTGCTGCAGGAAGCTGAATAGCACCAAGCTGCATATAGGGGGCGCTGGTTATCCATTTGTAACTCTAAGTCACATGAAGTGCTTGATGCTCTGTGGATCTTTGAAAACAGAGGGAGAATAGAGACGAGAAAAGAGAGAGGGAGCAGAGGAAGAGCAGTCCACATGCTGAAAGTACACTATGAGTGAAATAAGTATATAGTGGTCAGTGTAGATTACTTGTAGTGCACTTCATTCTTTGCGCCATTAGTAGGAGGGGAGTGTCAAGTATAAAAACAATCCTGAATAACCGAGCCAAGAATTGGAAATTCAATACTCTATATGCACATACATATTTTAATGAGTCTAAATTGACCTGATCTCTTAAATAAACCAAGAAAAAAGAAGACTGGAATAGATCAAGGGCATTTTGCTATAGGAAAATTATCACCAAGAGGTGTGGTAATGCTACCTGACAAGATGCGTGTTCCTGTCAATTATTAAAATGACTTGATAATGAAGTGATGTATTCTACTTTTTGCTTTTTTATAAGGTTGTGTAGCAAGTTACTTTTGTTATCTCTTAACCTTTTGTTTAAAGGGCAACATTTGTAGGGTGATTACGAGGGTAATTTTGCCGCTCTCCGAGGGATACAAAAGTTATTGCACTCTTTGGCTACGTTCACATTATAAGTCTGAAGTGAATCAAATCAGATTTTTTAAAACCTAATTTGACACACATCTGATTTTTTTATCGCTGTCTGAATGCACAAATCTGCATCAATCAGATGATTACTTTTGTCTGTGATGCTAGATTAGATATATATCCAATATGTGGTGACTTGAAAGAGCAGCGTCAGATGACAGAATTCATGAGCCTCTTTGCCTGTGCAAATGCGCAAGGTCGGTGATGTCATCAGTCAGCACCGACAGCACAGGGAATAGCTGCTAAAACAACTAAAATGAAGTGTCTGGCTTTCTTCCTTTTTCTGAATCCCAACAAATACAGCCGACTAGCTGTTTGCCATCTTCCAGAGCAAAATCCAAGGCATATTTTTGCCAAAATCACACTGTTGTTTGAAATTGATAAGTGGTCAGACAAATATGATGCTTTTTTACCCAGATGGTGTGAGCAAACACTTATTGTTTTAGAGGACAGACACATCCACATTAGAGTCAGACAAAAAAAATCACTTGTGATTATGAATGTGAACCGTCATGACATGCAAATCCGATCTGACAGAACAGTGTGTCTTGTAATGTAAACAAAGCTTTTGTGTTGGTCCCAAACATCCACAAAACTGGGGAGGATTATGTCAATGAATGGAAACCTGTGCCAGATTAAATATATGGACCTGGTGATCCACTGTGGTGACCGCTAATGAGAGAAGATAATTTGTTCAACAACGGGTGGCACGGTGGCATAGTGGTTAGCAATGTCGCCTTGCACCTCCAATGTCTGGGTTCGATTCCTGACTAGGTTTGATTAGGTTCGATAGGTCTCAGTGTGCATGGAGTTTGCATGTTCTTCCCGTGGTGTCCTCCCACAGTCCAAAGACATGCAGTTTAGGCGTGTGTGTGTGCCCTGCGATTAATTAGGGTGTACCCTGCCTCGTGCCCTAAGTCTCATGAGATAGGCTCCAGCCCCCCCACCCCACCCCGACCCTGATTACAGGATAAAGCGTTATAGACGATGAGTGAGTGAGAGTGTTCAAAAATGACTACTAAACACTACAACAGAACAGTTAGGTAAGACAATGGATCATGGCTTAAATGGTTTTCATTTCCCTCGACACACTATGATATAAGTGTTATTCTTCCCATCAGCTGTATGTTATAGTTCCCTTGTTGGAAGATGATTTATTTTTAGAATAAAGTATTTATTTTGTGATGTTCCTAAAACCCTGACCACTTTAAATCTGGAGTTCCGGCAGGCTGTAAACAAGTCCCGAGGCAAAACATCTGTTTAGTTATTGCATGCTTCAAAAGACTGAGACAGAGTAAGCTCAAATTTCCTATGCATATACTGTAGATAACTTGCTTTGAAAGATGATCACTGTCTTATTTTTTTTAATGAAATCTATTTTTGCCCAATAGTCAGACTGGCGTCTACACCACTAGGGTGCCCGAACATACAGGCTACATCTTTCACTTACCACCCTTTGTTTTTTGTTTTTTTACAAAAAAAACAAAAAACTTGTATATACAGTAAAAGTACTGTAGTACACCCTCAGTCCTGAAGACTGGGTAGAAAACGTAACTCCTGTTATAAAGCGATGACTGGAGACTCCTTCCAATACCACTGAATAAACATCTCATTATAAGAAAACTTTGTGAACAATGAATACATGTTTATGTGTCTTTTTTTATTTGGCTTTAATTTTTTTTTAATACTCTAGGTACTAGAGTTTGCAAATATTCAAATTTTATTTCGGAGCTGAAAAATAAAATCATATTCAGAAAGAATCATTAGGATAAATATATATTGTAACACAGTGTTTTCAACGACAGTTCTCAGTCCCTCCAGTATCATAGGTTTAAGTTTCACCATATTCAGCTTTTTAGCTCATTGTAAAGTTGAATCAGAGGCAGGGGGACTTGAAACTCCAAAGGCAGTGTGGGTCAAGGACTAGAGCTCTACAGTGCAGTGCTTCCCACAGGTCTGAAATATATTTTCGGTGGTAGCCAGTGGAGTGGGCAGGCATTACCTGCCAGTACAAAAGTGGTCTCCTACATACAACAAACAACAAATACATGTGACCTTTAACACAACATTTTGATATTTTTGATATTTCTATTAATTTCACATTTCAGAGATCCAACCTATAACCCCCATCCCCCTCTCCGTCCAAATAAAGTTGAAAAATTAAGAATTAAACACTCTTTGGTGTACAAAGATGGCACTGTTTTTCAGAGCACATAGCCTTTAAAAAACTGAGCATTTTTAGCCTTTTTTCCCTTACTATGTTTTAATAGGGTTTTTAATAGGATTGTGCAATATACATCTAATATACACGGATAAATAAATAATGATAATAAAAAAGGTAACATAATTGTTTTAGGTTGTTTCTGTGACCAAAAACTAATATACATATTTTGCGATTTGTATCTTCTACACTTGTGCAATGTCATTCTCATGTTGAGGTGGTTTTCACTAAAATGATCCCCCAAAACCGTCAATCCTGGAGACATTTATTATGGATGGGAAAACAATGGGTGTGCCAGCACCGCATCCCCTGGTAGTAAACTTAAAACAGTAAAAAAAAAAACAAATAAATAAATAAAATAAACAGTAAATAAATAATAATAATAATAATAAACCATATTAATTTACAGTATATCTTACAGAGAAAAGGAGAGAAATAGAGAGAGGTTTAGGGGTTTGAATGCAAGTTTCCCTGTGGTGGAGTTTGTTTGTTTTCCAGGTAAAGAGAATCTCGAACTTTATCCAAAAATCAAAATTGCAAATGTTTCCGAAATCCAGACCTAGGAAAGAAATTCTCCAAAACATTAAGAAATAAAACAGGAAGAAAAAAATAAAATCAGGAACATGGTAATCTTAGGCAGAATAACAAAATTTACAAATGCTAGGTTTGGCACGATTTTGGAAAGCCTTGGATTCATGGAACCAGGAAGTAAAATCAGTAAGTCTAAAACCAAGGATGTAGTGTTCAGTATTTAGTAAAGTAAGAGTATTAAAATCAAAACAAAACATCCCAGCAGGCCATTAACTTTGTATATCATTGTGATATAGTTATATATGACATATAATTATATTGTAACATTATACACTCCTAAAACAGCATCAGGCAGATGTTGTTTTTCAGAGTTAGGTTGAATGAATGATCCCAAACAACATTCCAAATACAACCTCAAAAAAAAAAAAGAGAGAGAGAGAGAACGAACGTTAACCTTTATTTCCAGCATTCACTCCGCTTAACATCTGTTTGCCCAACACACAACCGCATTACCTCTGTGGTCCCTTAAGTTTCTTACAGATTTCAAAAATCTCTACTGGAGAACCAGATGAGCACCACAGCCTCCTGGATCTCTTGTACTCAAAGTGCTTGCATGTTTCTTGATAGATATAGTGTCATCACTGTTTGTTTTTCTTTTATTAATATTACTACGAAGAACATCATGCTCTCAAATGCAGAAAAAACTGTCGTAGGGTGAGTAACAGCAAGAGAAAAAGTATCCTTGCCATATCATGTACAGAATAGCTTTGCTAAGTATCTACACTGCTATAGTGGTGTTCCATTATTGGAGATCTGTTTTGATCTCCACTATCTGTTTTGATGTTCTTTTTCCTCCTTTTGGCTACATCCAGATTTAACGGTTTGGTAAATTACAGTTGTCTGGTATGTTTTTTATTTGGAGGATTTATATTTGTGATTTTATTTAATTGCATCAGCAGCAGGATCCCTTAAGGACCAGTGGTTAGCATGCAGTGAGATGGAGATTGGGCTTCACACAAGACATTGGCTTAGTTGTTAAAAATGTAAAAAATCAGCAGTGTAATCCTTTTAGTTGCAATATAAACCTCATTCACTCACGGTATATACCGCTTTATCCTGTGTACAGGCTCGCGGCGGGTCTGAAGCCTATCCCAGGAGACTTGGGGCACGAGGCAGGGTACACCCTGGATGGGGTGCCAAATACACCGCAGAGCACACACACTCACACATAATAGGCAATTTGGGAACGCCAATTAGAATAATCTGCATGTATTGGGACTGTAGGAGGAAAGCACGGGGAGAACATGCACACAGAGATGGGAATGGAACCCGGACCCTGAAGGTGCAAGGTGACAACCACTAGTTCTAACCACTAAACCATCATGCCGTCACCGATATACTGTAAACCAAAATGCTATTATTAAATACTGTTTGAAGTCATATTTGCAACATTGTGTTTGCATTGTTTCCCCAACAACATTGTCCCACTGTCTTAGAAGCAACGCTGGTCTGACACCATTTCAGCAAAAATAATTCTAGCTTTCAAAAACAACCTCCTGTAATAACAAACAACCTGTAATGTTGCCAAAGTAGTTTTTCCACAATGTTTTGACAGTAAGAAATTCTTGCTGAAAGCGCTTACTTTGGGATTACTCAGGGTTTATATTTTATTGTACTTTATTTATTTTTATGTTAACTTTTCTAAGAATCCATGAGAAGGTTAAAGAAGAAATCATCTTTCATGATAATGTTATCATGCTTTATCAAAACAAGTTTCGTCCATATAGTAATGTGTAAAACTTAGCACCCCTTCTTTTAATTCTATGTGTTTTTGTGTAACAACATGATAAAATTATCTGATCATAGTATTAGGAAAATAAAACCTCAGACGAATATCGACATAACTTTCTTTCGATGTGCCATTATTTATTTAACAAAAACGAAACCAAAAAGAAAATAAACATGTTGGTAATACTAAGTGTCACCTTACTGCTTCTAGGGGTGCTACTAATCATCAGCTCTTTATTAATTGATCATGTTTGGCCTTAATGCCCAGCAGAAGTGCCTCATGCCCAGTGCCGAGCATGGCGGTGGAGGGGTGATGGTGTGGGCTTGTTTTGTAGCCCAAGGATCTGGGTACCCTGCAGTCACTGAGTCGACCATAAACTCCTCAGTATATTTGCCTAATACTGAGACCTGCTATGACCAGATTATTTTAATATTTTTATTATGCTTTTACACACACACACTAAAAAATAAAAAAAAACAGAATTAAATAGCGGGTACTAAAAAAATCTGACCATCATCCATTATTCTGGAATTTTTTCCATACTTACACCATTGTAACCTCATTAGCAATGTCGAATTAAACTTGAAAAAAAGGACGGTACAATACAGTAAGTGTATTTCAAAAGCTGAGCCCATACTTGCAAAACCCAGCCCAGGTCTGCCCATGCACACAAAACAAAAAGAATAAAAGTATGGTTTCAATATAGTTTTCTATACAGTTTTTACATTTTTAAAAATTTTATTACAACTTAAGTGCATAATTATGATCTTATTTAACATGTGCAAATCTACTTCCACCAACCTCGTAGACACATAATAGAAAGAGTCTGGCACACCCCCTGTGATCTTTGGAGCCCTCCCGAGGTGGTCATGGACCTTGTGTTGGAAATCTTGTCTTTTAAAGCATGCTTAGTGATGATGGTAGTTCTTGACTTTTAATGATGGTTTGCAGTTCACAGCTGACCACAAAGAAGGCTTTGATTCAGGAAAGCATAATTGTGACAGAGGGAAAAATCTCGTTAAATCGAGCACAAGGTGTTTAAGCCGTCGCTGTGTAGCTGGAGTTAATAGCCTGGTTAGACTGTTGACATTAAATCCGGTGGAACCACTGAGAACTTTACACATTTCCTTTCCAAAACACTTACAGTAAGCTGAGCAAAACACAAACACCGTGGGTGGCTGATATGATCAAACCCTTTCTCAGACTCATATCTAATACCATTATGATGTGAACATTTTCAACACTGTAATAGATTTTATTAAAAGCACTACTGGATTGTACACGCTAACATGATTTCAATCTCGCTTTAGGATGGTAATTTAAAAAAAGAAAGTAAACAAGAGGGTCGGATTAAAAGAATGGGTTGAAATCTTTAATCTCATGAAATGGACTGGAGCTGGTAGAGATTACTCATCATTTATAGAAAGGGTCATGATGGATGTAAATTGGATTGTGTTGTGCTGGAGGTACAGTAGACGTGTTGGAAGAATATCCACATGCAAACTTTAATGTGTGTAGGTCTAGGAAAACCCTACACGGCTTCTCTTTTGAATGTCTCTTAATTGCAAGTATTTAAAACTTCCTTTGCCAGTACACCTTCTGTAAAGATTGAAAAACCCTGACTGTGTAAAAACTTTGCATTTAATGAAATGCAATAAAGAAGCTATTAAAAATGACTTTATTGTATATTGGAATATGCCTATGATATCTACAGTATATATACACGAGGGGAGTCAAGCCAGGACTTTTTATTGTGCAGAATAACAGAACACAGTTATGAGAGTTAAAAACTCCTTTATTTCTCTACATAATCCCCTCTACACTAATGCACTTATCGCAGCGTTTCAATAGTGCTTGGAAACCATCAAGGCAGAAAGTTTCCTTGGTATGCCACAGCCATGATCGGACTGATTGCTTCATGTCTGAAACGCCGGCCTCCCAGGAACTCCTTTAATGGTCCAAACATGTGGAAATGGCTTGGAGTGAGGTCAGAACTGTACAGGGGATGTGGCAATAACTCCCAGTTCCTGTAATGTGCAATGAATGACTGTGAATGATTGTGTGTACAGTTCCCACGGAATGATGCGTCTCTTCGACAAGTTGGTGGCAAGTTATCCATCGATTTTCAAGGATCTGGAGTTCCATTCACTGCATGTTTACAACTGCGAAAGGTGCAGCCAGGATCGTCATTCACGGACGTAGGGCCTTCTTTTAAAGTTTGCCCCACCGAACTGTGCTTGAGATCTTCGGTAAATGTCAATTAGTTTATCCATGAGAAATATTATCACAATTCCCGGTTTGACTTGAACAACTATCGTAAATAGTTATATTATTAAAAAGCAAAAATTATACTAATGTTTTAATTGATTGAATCAATTTAAAACAACCCGAGTTAAATGATAATTTAATAGTGTGTGCTAAATTTTCAGCTTTTTAAGTAGTCATTTTGGTGGCACGGTCACCTAGTGGTTAGCACCTCTAAGGTCAGGGTTTGATTCCTGCCTTTGGTCTGAGTGCATGGAGTTTGCATGTTCTCCCCATGCTTGGCTAGGGTTTCCTCCGGGTTCTCCGGTTTCCTCTCAGCCCAGATCGGGATAATTGATGTTCTCAAATTGCCTGTAGTGTGAGAATGAGCGTGTGATATTGTGTGTGTGTGTGTGTGTGTGTGTGCCTGGCAATGGATTGGCACCCATGTCTTGTACCCCAAGTCTGGGATAGGTTCCAGACCCCCTGCAACCCTGTACACAGGATAAATTGGTATGGACGATGAGTGAGTGAGCAGTTATTGTTTACAGAAGGGTTTTCCCAGATTTTTTCTGAACATACTTAACAGCAAAAATTATAGTTCCAGAGTACATTTGGTATTTTATAGTATAACGTTGCACTGAAATACAGTATATGTGGTACTGTCATAGTTTAAGAGGGCTTGTAAAGTTTTTTATTAAGGATGAGGCAACATCTATACAATTTAGGAGAATTTAGATAAAGTATGAAAAAGGCAGGATGAGTGAGTTTAAATAATTGAGAAGGACACAGGAAAGACAGTTCTTCCCTGGAGACCCATACTCATGGTGCTTGAGGTTAGTAGTGTGTGTGTGTGTGTGTGTGTGTGTTACAGAGTGAAATTGAGAGACTCACATTTCAGTTCCAGCCGGATGAAGTCTGTATTACCGAGGTTCTCCAGGAAAACCCCGTGAGGTGCAGAGGTCTTGAAGTAAAAGGAGATATCAGCACTCGTTTCAGCATGGAAAGTGGAGAAGTGCAGGTAGGAGGTTGGTGTGTTAAAGGAAGCTGCATTCCAATAACTACCTGAAAAATATTAATGGAAAATCAAGAAACTACTAAATGAGTTCTAAAATATGAATAGACAGAAGGTGATGATTAATTTTTTTCAGAAGTTATAGCTGCAGGGCTGATCATAGGTCTATATTAATGCACTGCAATATTGTAATACATTAATCTTATAGTAACTCGTTCACAGAAACATGTACTGTACTGTGTACGAGCGACATAATACAAGGGCATTAATAAATGGATTAAAATGGTATTCAAAAAAAATGCAAATAGGAACATTTTCTGTACAGATGTGCATACAAGTTTTTTCCTTTTTTAAATCTGGAATCCTCAAAGATATGATTTGTACACACAGGTCATTTGCATAATCTGAATGGGGCACTGATTACATACATAAGACATTATTACCGATATATGCTGTATTCAACATCATTGTGTCTCATCCTTTCCTCTGAATATGAACCGTGTGTTTGTTAGAGAATAGTTATATGGCTTATTTGGTCAGTCACATTTCTGCACGAGCACTGACCTTCAAGACTTGAGTAAATGAGAAAACAAGCAAGAAAAGTGAAACAGAAGTTTAATGTGAGGTTGCCTTAGGAGATTAAAGATCAGCACTTTAGAATATGGCTTCTTTGAGACTTTGCTAATGAAAAGTCAATGTTTCTTACTTCCTTTATTTTCTCTAAAAAGGTCAGCACATCGGGTGTGAGGTGCTAGCTTTCACAGGATTGCAGTACTTGCTCATTATTCTTAAAGAACAAACTCTCCAACTACAAGATGGCTTTTGTCACAGCATGGCTCATAAACCATAAAAGCCACAAAAATTGCCAAAGCTTATTATTTAGAACAAATTCTCCAGTAAAAATGAACATGTACATGTATTTGTACTATACAATTACAGAGGCTTTAAATATAGACATGATATACATTTACATCTTATATATTGTATATAGGAGGATTAATTTTAAGTAGATACATACAGTATAACCTGATATATATAAATTGGGCATTTGTAAATGATTGGTACAACTTACCACTGGAATTTACAGATCAAACTTTTAATTAAAAAATACTAATAATCAAAAGTGTAAAAAAAAAAATGTTTTTAAATCAAGTTCACATTTTACCATGTTCAACATTCAAGCAGAAAATGCATTTATATGTTGAAAAAAGAACTAGTTAACTATCTACTACTAAGACTACCCCTTCCCCCACCTGGGTCAATTGAATCACCCATCTTTGTTTCTCTCCCTCGCATGTTTACAACTCATCCAACATGTAAAACCAACAGTGAGGTACTGTATGGTCAGTGCGGACAGGAATTCCAATTCCCAGCATATGTGGTGGAACTTCCATGCCTTTGATATCCACTGATATCTCCTTTCTTAATGAGCTTAACAACTTCTATGCTCTTTTTGAAAGGGATAACCTGAAGCCAGCAATCAAAGCCGAGCTCCCTGCAGACTACCAGCCACTCACACTGTCCACCAATGATGTCAGCTCAGTACTTTCTCTACACTCTCTTCACCCACAACTGCAAACCTGTACATGGTTCCTACAACCATTATTAAGTTTGTAGATGACACCACGGTGATTGTACAGTACTCAAGGACAACGATGAGTCAGCTTGCAGCTGTAACAACCTGCTGCTTAACTCCAAGCTGCTTAACAAGGAGCATAAAGTGGACTTCAGGAAGGAGAAAGGTGACACACACACACATTCATACAGTATGAATGGAGCGGTGGTGGACCATGTCACTATTAGCTTCAAATTCCTGTGGATCTCCGAGGACTCTCATGGACAACCTACAGCTCCGTCCTGGTCAAGAAGGCTCACCAGCTCCTCCTGAGAAAAAGGAGAAAGAGCCATCTCTCTTCAGATATCCTGGTGAAATTTTATTGTTGCTCCATCTAGAGCATCCTGACCAGCTGTCGGACCGGAATGCACTGCAGAGAGTGGTGAAAACTGATCAATGCATTGCGGGAGCTGCATTTCCTAAGATTAGTGGTGGAAAGTTGTTTGGCCTCCTTCTTTCTGGGAGGCACTACCAGAGCCTCCAGACCAAGACAAGCGGGTTCAGGAATAGATTTTCCGAACAGCAGTTTCCTTGCAGAACTAATCTAATCTAAAGGCATGATGCCACTATGGACAGTCTAATGCTTCCTTTATACATTTTATTTCATTCATAATTTACTTTAACAGCATTATTCTTTTAAAGTGATCTGATCATACTACTGCTCAACCCAATGTCAGATGTTCATTAGAGTCTATTAGTGTCCCAGAACACAGTGCAGTCTAAAAACATGGCTGCCGCAGACTACCACTCACGCCATCACAAACTGGTAATTTTCACCAGATTGTTGTCTGTGTACACCTGTCCTTTACTAAACTCGCTCACAGTCACAGTATAAAAACGCTGTTATCAGAACATTCATGCTGGGTAGTACATGCTTTGTGTCTTTATTTCCAGTCACTTCTAATCCCTGTTTCCAGTCATAGTTATCACTGTTTTGATCTTTTTCTGATTCTCATATCTCATATGAGACCATTGCTTAAGTTCTGTTCACCTGCACTTGCATCCTCACCTGTATTCTTGACAGAATATTTAGCTGTCTCCGCAACAGTTGATTTTGACAGGTGTCAAGTATGGACGACCCAGATAAAGCAGCTCCAGTTTAATTTCTTAGTTTAGCCTCCACCACAGCCCCAACTCAGAGCGCATCTAACCACATGTGTTCTGGAAAGCCAGCTGAAGGTAAGGTCTTCAGGCTTATGTGCCCTCTTTAGTTTCACCGATCTAACAGCGACTGTTGGAATGCACTAAAATGGTTTAGGTTTATTAACCGGCTCACAGACAAAGCCCTTGTAACTGTTTACCGTCTTGGCAACAGTAATATGGCAATAATCCTAATTCCAATTAGCACTTTCTCCAGTTGTTTCAGCACATGTTTGATCACTATTGCTAGGGCAAAGTGGAGATTCCACACTCCTGCAGCGGGAGGTGGTTGTAACAAGCTAACACTGAAGACTGCATGTCCATGCAATTTGACACATTGTTCAAGAACTAAGGGTTTTTTGAAAATCAGCTTACTCCAGCCTTAAGCCCCTATTTTCAAATAAATAAAACAATTATTGCCATGAAAACATTCAGCATTAAAATGCATGCCCCTGAAAAGTGTGTTGGAAGTGTCCTGTCTTAGAGGTTTAAAAAGAACTCCACAGTTCACCCACCCATGTTCTTTTCCTTTAAGATGACTCCAGCAAAATGCAATTACAATATAGGGAACAGGGAACTCCTTTACTGTATGTGAAGTTGCTTTAGTGGCTAGAAGGCACACTTCACCAGTAATCTACACCAAGAACCTTGAGTACATAAACACAGCCAAGACTATGAAATTACACTAAGCCAGTAGACCATTTGCTTTTCCCATTTCAATTTACTGTACCTTCTTATACATCAGCCCGACTCCAAAATTGTTGAAGTCATTGTCCCAGCAGCTCCTAAAAACATCCTGAAGAATGTATTCTTCTGACGCTTTGTTGGGCTTTGTGGAAGCAATCACCTGGTATCTTGATAATCAACCACAAACCAGCCAAAAGAATTGCCAAACCATTAGAAAAAAACTTTGTGCCTTCTTAACACAGGTGTTGACTGATTATTTTGGCCTACACCTCTGTACCAGAAATGTAGACCCAGCACTCACACGACACTCAATGTTTGCATAATACATTTTGCTGGCCAAGCATGGACCAAGACCTAAAGTACACAAATATATTTCATCCAGCATTCTACCTGTTCACAAGTCAAATTATCTCTCATCCTACCTGAAGGAAAGTGCCTTTTATTACTAATACCTTAAACCCCCTGGTTACATACTGTATATCCATAGACTTTGTAACAAACCAACCCCAAGACCACAGTCATGGTGGTCATTGAACATTTTTTCAAGTTGCTCAATCTCCCTCTGCCCAGTATACCTACAGTCATTCAAACAACCAACATCATGCATTCATGTACTTTGGGATCCCCAAAGATATTGTAAATGATCAGGGACCTCAGTTTTTATGTCTTGGGAAGGTTTCATGGAAAATCCAGGAGTATTATTGAATTTAATTTCTGAATACATCACAATTTTAATGGTCAAATAGAGAACCAGGAAGTAGGGCACTTCTGTGCAGATAGTCAGGAAGACTGGGCTTAATTCCTTCCCTGGGCAGAAAATGCTCTGTCACCAAGTGATCCAGCTAGTTACATTTTACTGTGTCCTTAAGTATCAACCACTGCCACCCCCATGGACTTGCCTGTGCTAGAAAACTTCTTTTGTCCGAAGCAGGTTTGGGAGCCAGCACACCAGCAACACGGGTAATCAAGAAATTTGCAGATCACTGATGCAGGGACACACCAACCTACAATCGGGTATGGCCTCCCCAAGGGACCTGCACTTGACTCAAGAGTGCAGAAAACTCTCACACCTTCATGGTGGTATAATGCATTAATGAGGTTACCTACAGTACAGACAGAACTGTCAAGTAGGAGTTCAAGCTAAACTGTCATCACGCCACTGCGTAACAGCTTTCAAAATGAGATCTCAGAAATGAATTCTATGCAGTGGGTGCCATGGCTCTCATGAAAATGAGAACCAGGCTTAAGGCCTCAGCATGTTATATTCCTATAATTTTTTTTATAATCCATGCTCATTGCGAAAGTTAATAATGCAAGACAGGGATATGATTTTCCTTTATTACTGTGAGGGTTATTGATCTCAATTAATTAAGCACATGGCTCATTGAAAGTGAGAAGTCGGGAAATATTGAGAGCCATATGTGTGCCTTCATTGAATATCATGGAATCATCATGTTTGTTATCTTTAATTTCTCAGCCATCAATAAATATTCATATAGAATCAATAAGGTAATACATCTTCAGTGTCAACTTTTACTAAAAATCGGACTAATGATCCGATAAAAAAAAAAAAAAAAAAAAACTACTTAAGCTGATATTAATGGACTTTTGTTGGGATCTAATGGTGGGCATCAACTGTAACCAAAACACTGGTAAAGTAATTGTAACGTTTAAGCAGAATAATATAAGTGGATCATCTCCATCAATCCTAACACACTTTTCCCTGAGCAATGGCAGATAAAGAGATCGTCTGCTTTAAGACTGTTGAAAATCATTAAATCACTTGGAAACCAGAATATATATAATTTCCTAACCATTGTAGATAGTGGTGTCATCATTTTAATTCCTGTACACACAGTGGGTTCTTCTCGTGTACAGTATGTACATCACTCCATTCATATTTTCTCTGATGATATATAAAGTCAGAGTACTGTTTGTAAAGAAGGAGCCCCATTTCATCTACTTTGCTTCTTCCTCTTCTTCATTCAATGATGCTCCCACCTCCATCCTTCTTTAATAATTCGTCAGTAGAATTATTTTATAATTGTTTCATATGACCAGACTATATTGTTCTAAAGTAGTTCTGATTTAATCTAAGCGCTTTTAGTCACACAATGTTTTTAGCAGACCTGGAAAAAGCATTGCAGTTCACTGATTATTGTTCTTTGTTGTTCCAGATGCTTTCACGTTAAACTAAAATTTTATTTTCAGAGTTAATGATGGTTTCTCTCTAACTTGTGCTTTGTGAAATTGTGTGTAACGCACCTGTCTGGGGTAGATTAATTGTGGTTCCATGAACCGCCTATTTTCAAGGCATTTGCACTGATAGGGATGCGTAAGGTCTTTGATAATGGTTTGTGATTTTATCATTTGAGTGTTTATAACAGTGATGTCTTTGAGGGCCTTAAAATTTTTTTTTACATTGACACCCTTATCGAGAGCGACTTCCATTTTTAACTGAGCAGTTGAGGGTTAAGGGCCTTGCTCAAGGGCCCGACAGTGGCAACTTGGTGAGTGTAGGGTTTAAACATGTGACCTTTTGAACCGTAGGCCAATGCCTTAACCGCTGATGCTCAGTATGATATCGGCCTTTAACTTCTTCATGATTGTGTTGCGTGAAATCTTTCTAACACATGGACACATCTTAAAATGACTGTAATTTCCAGCAGAGATAATTTATTTGTATGTAAGTTATTTTTTACTCATTTCTGAGTATGGAAAAAATACCTAAAAATATAACCTTAGTATGCATTATTATTTAAGCTTGAAAATTCTAATTTAAAAATAATAGCAAAAGATATGTTTTCCCCTCTCATTACTAAGTAATAACCATTGAAGTAATTATTTCATTCCCCATGTATATCCTTTATAAATAGTGTTACTGAAAAAGTAAAGAAAGTCGATGAACATTGGTTATGCACATTCCCCAGCAAAACTTCAGGTTGTGTTTTTGTGTTGGAAAATTCTCTCAAGCCAAGTCACAAGTGTGTTTTTCTCCACAGGGGAAAGTGAAGAGCAACAAGTATATAATAACAGTGGTGCCCGATGCCCTTGTCAAACAGGTAACTGTAATTGCATGCAGCTGCTCTAAATGATAAACGTGGCGCAATTAACAAAAAATAATGAGGCGTGAAAATCAATCATTGATAAGAGCAGAGGCAGAGAAATAGCTTGTGTGCTCATATCCTGTCCGAGGGTTGCTATAGATGGCAGCTTATGCAGAATGGAAATCTTTGGCATTGTTAATAACTGAAATGAAGCATAAAACAGGCTATTTTTAAAAAATCTTTTTCTTAAACGATTTATTTGTTGTAGAACAAGTCCCTTTAACATATATCCTATTCTGCACATCAAGACAGTATAAATGCAAAACATGCTTGTTTTACATTGGAATAGGATTAGCTAATTGACCACATATCAATGTAAACTGTATTAAAACAGTGTTTAAGTATGCAGTATGCAGATGTTTGCATTTCCTCTTCTCATGAGTAAAAAATTAAATAAAATAATTATTCAGCTTTTCAACCTACTCAAAAATGGAAAAATGTACTTACGGTCTCCATGACAGTGCAGTGGTCCTACTGTGAGCTTGGCTTCCGAGCCAGGTCGATTTGTGTCCCCTACAGCCACCTTGCTTACAGGTAAGTGGTCTTTATACACCAGTAGGCCTGAATCCTCTCTCCTGCAAATAAAAAGCCGTAGTAGCTGATCAAAGCCACCAGGAACCACAGGCCTGTCAGGCTCAGGGTATAATAAGACAATCTGTAATTTGCACCCCCTCTCAAACTGTTGAATTCATTATTGGTTCATTGATTGATCCATGCTTATTTTTAAGTGTTACCCATGTACAGTACCAGCCAAAGGTTTGGACACGTCTAATAATTTTGGTATATACTTTCTGAAAGATATTAGCTGTATAAAACAAACTTAATTCTTTAGATCATATCTTTTGGATATCTAATAACTAATTCTATAATTTCATTAAATGTACAAAATGAGCAACGTAAAATATACAATTTAACAAAGTAAAATACAAAATTGATCTGATATGCAGGTAACATACTACCATAACACCATCCTTTGCTTGGTGAGTATGAAAAAGACAAGAGAGACAACTAAAATATTTAAAATAATAAAATGCTTATTTAGATAAAGAAAATACTGGAATAAGATAATTATAAAAAAACAACAACAACAAAAAAAAACATTGTGATATGAACCAAATATTTTGAAATTTAAAACATTAAATACAATGGTTATATTTCCTTCTTACACACATTTTAGTACAAGAATTGAGTATTTTAGTACTTGTGCAAAGTCCACATTTTTAAAAAATATTACAAAAAAGTATAACAAAATAAAATATAACAAAGTTTATTTACGTTTTTTTTTTTTTTTTTTTACCGCTGGATGCCAGTTTCTGTTCCTGACACACTGTTATTGCTATGGCTCATTTAATATTTTATATATTTTTTTCCTGATCTCATATAGATGCTCAAAATATTAACACGTCTAAAAACAGTTTGTCCTGTCTTTTTCTTTCCTTTGATTCAATACACAATCCTGGATAATGCACATTTTGTACCTAAAACTGCTAACCTGAAAGACTGTTTTCACTATTTTTACAATTTCCATAGACTGAATATCCCTTCCACCCAGTAAACACTGTTCACCTTTACTTTCTCCTCCTGTATACTGTAATGATTTACTATTCCCTTTATTACTACTTAGTTTTACCCACAAGAGGCACCTTGCTTATTAGGGAGCTAAATCTACACCTAGCTGTACCTAATGTACTTATACATCATCATTTGTACCCTTTATATCCGTATATATCTGTGGTATTTAATATAAAACAAATAAAACAGTACTGTACATTCTGCTGTCCTAATGCATTACAGTTGATCAGCTGTGCTTTAGATTTCATTTGATCAAGATCTTAAATCAAGCGAAAATTTAACCTTTAATTTGTGTTCTCCTGCCTTGTGAGATAAGATGGGACAAATACAGTAATAAACAAACCACTTGTAGGTTGCAGATGTAGAAAAATAATCACTGACAGTCAAGTGTAATGGGGTGCGACATGAAGTGAAGGTTTTGGTCTCACCCTGAAGATGTTTATTGTCCTAGTGCCTTATTTGTCTTATACTATAGCAATGCAAATGATTAAAAATGAAATGCCATATTGTTATCCATTCAAGGGGCATTCAAGTCAAACAGGGACTTGATGAAATTTCTCATGAGTGTAGCAGGAAAATTGGATGACTTTTAGCACAGCACAGTGATGAGACTCTAAGTTGCAGTAAAACATTTGAATAGTGCAAACGTTTTAAAGAAGGCCATACATCCACAAATGATGATCCCGGCTCGGAGCCCACTGCACTTGTTCCCGTGAACATCCAGCGAGTAGAACACCTGATCCTTGAAAATCGACAGACAAATTGTGGAAGAGATGCATCTGTCTATGGGAACTGTACACACTCATTCATGAACAGCACTTGCACGTTACAGGAACTCAACTGGGAGTTATTGCTACATCACTGTGCAGTCCTGACCTCACTCCAAGCTATTTCCTCATGTTTGGGACTGTAAGGAGTTCCTGGGAGGCCAGCGTTTCAGACATGGATCAGTCAATCTGATCATGGCTTTGGCGTACTAAGCAAACTTTCCACCTTGATGGTATCCAAGCACTAGTGAAATGCTGGGATAAGTGCTTTAGTGTAGCAGGGGATTATATAGAGAAATAAAAATGTTTTTTACAGTACTCTCACAACTGTGTTCTGTTTTTCTGCGCAATCAGAACAAAAAGTCCCAGTTTGACTTGAACACTGCTGTATATTTACAGTATGTTTATTGTTATATCCAGAAATCTAAAATTCCTGTCAATCACCAAAAAATAAATTGAAAATTAAAGTAAAACACAAAAATAGAAAAACTTAGTAAAAGCTATGTAGGCTACTCTTCGACTACCTCTTTATTTTAGAGCGCGTAAGAAAGAATTTAAATTTTAGGCGGTTTATAAAGGAGGTGACAATTTCACATCTTCAGTGAAACTATGTACAAAGTCTCAGCATGTGTGCTACCCAAACAAACGTTATTAAGTTCAGGAAGGCCATATTGCAGCAATGTGTGTGTCGTTTTAAATTCTATGAGTCCAATCTACTCGCACTCCTGCCGAGTCCCAGCAGGTGGGCTCTCTACAAGTAAAATCTCAGTAGGGCTCTCGTTCTCCCTCTCCCTTCTCTCTCCATCTCTCTGCTCAAACAAACATGCCTGCTATGCTATCCACTTGTATTTAAAGTCATCATCATAATTTTGACAAAGTGAGATATATAATTGTTTATTCAATGTTAACATTATTTGGGCGTCTAAAATAAATAAAAGTCATTTTAGTAGCTGTGTCATTTCCTGCATGTTTTATTTCCACTTTTTTCCTTGCACATGCAGAGGAGGATCCTACAGAGACCCCTACAGAGACCAGAAAGAAAAGAAAAAAAATATATCTGAAGAAGAAAAAAAAGGGACATGGCACATGGGTGGAAACATTTCTTTTTGCAAAAATATAGAAGATGGGGCACCAAAAAAACAGAAGAAGAAGAGAAAAAAAAAAACAAGGGACATGGGAACCGAGTCAGGTTTTGCAAGATCTCGCAAAACTTGACTTTTAGCGTTACATATTTAGTTCAACAAGTGACATTAATGCCAAAGGTCTCGGGTTACTTTGCTGTAACCCTGTTCCCTGAAAAAGCGAGAACGAGATGCTGCGTGAAAACGCTATGGGAACATCTTTCTGTGTTGCCGGTTGTGAAGCATGTGTGTATCAAACACGCCA
>JAQMYL010000019.1:16665604-16676428 GCA_030014365.1 Clarias pachynema
CACATCATTGCATTCAGTTTTTATTCACAATTTGTTTAGTGTCCCAACTTTTTTGGAATCCGGTTTGTAATAATAATTATATTATATTATATTATATTATATTATATTATATTATATTATATTATAATATACACGGCAATCAGTGATAACATTAACACCACAAAACCGATATTACAATTGTATACTAATGACATTATCATGGGCACCCAATGCCCACACATGCCTGAAGGGACAAAAGCCCACCCTGTGCATTCCGATCCCAGAGAAAAGCCAATGTGGCACAAAAATCACTGAAAAAAAATACAATGCTGGCCATGATAGAAAAGCACCAGAACACCCAGTGCATCACAGCCCACTACACACGGGGCCAAGCAGACAAAAAGCACAAAGCCAACAGCCAAGAATCCGCTGTAATAATAATTTGCATTGTAATGTTATGCCTGATCGGTGTGAAACATTAAAGCCTGGAGCTGATGTTTAAAGCTGATACCACTGGAGCTTTTATGGGCACCCAATGCCCACACATGCCTGAAGGGACAAAAGCCCACCCTGTGCATTCCGATCCCAGAGAAAAGCCAATGTGGCACAAAAATCACTGAAAAAAAATACAATGCTGGCCATGATAGAAAAGCACCAGAACACCCAGTGCATCACAGCCCACTACACACGGGGCCAAGCAGACAAAAAGCACAAAGCCAACAGCCAAGAATCCGCTGTAATAATAATTTGCATTGTAATGTTATGCCTGATCGGTGTGAAACATTAAAGCCTGGAGCTGATGTTTAAAGCTGATACCACTGGAGCTTTTATTCCCAGTGCATTTTTTGTTTTTGACAAATTCTCAAGGCAGAGTAGTACATTTAGAGTCACCAAGGTACAGTAATAGGGCAAGTCTGTGGATTTTTCTGGAAAATTTCTGAAATTTGAGAACCGGGAATGACATTTTATGACCGAATGCACAAGCTATGTTTCTATTCTCCAGAGGATATAAAGTGATCTCCAGAAGTTGGTACATCCTACAGTACATGCCCTCTGCAAAGTCAGATTGGAGTAACACTGTGCGCATTTTTTCAACTACTGTAAAACATTTCAGAAAGCCAGAGAGTGCACAACACCTTTAAAATGCATTTTGCAAACATTTTGACTGTAACGAATGGAACGCAGGGACCACAAATAAATTTTTTTTTGTCCCTTTTCAGAGAATCTCCTGAATCCCCTGGGAGAATGTTCACCTTTACGTCAGTAAATAGGATTGTCTTCAAGTGGTTTCTGAAGGTGACACTCTAAAAGAAAGGGGTGAGAATAGAGAAAGCATTTGCGGATTATCACGGCTGTAGAGAGTAGCAGGGAGTCACAGAGTGAAAAGATTAGCCTTTAGACTTGCCGGAGAAAAGCTACATACTGTTCAGAACTGCAGGGATCTCAATTTCTTTCTAAAAGCATCTCAGGAAATAAAGGGGGTGGGGCATGACAGTTATTTTTTCTTTTTTTTCCCACTGCAGGATAAAATGGAGGACAGCTTGGATAAGCCACACACATCTTACAATAAAACATGACCTTGTGCTTCCCTGTGACATCACATCTTTTTGGATATTTCTAATAACTCCCTGATGGAGGAAAATGAAGTGGCAGGTCTTATTGTGATTTAGTAATAAGCCAAGGTTTTTTTATAGTCCAGCATTTCATCTGGGACTGGACGTCTAATACATTCTTTCTGTTAAAGCTACAGTTCATTTCCAGCTTCCTACAACTGAAAAGGATTTTTCTTCTCTCTCTCAAGGCACATAGTGAACGGTTGAGAAACATTGCATAAAATCTGCATATATTTTAGTCACACGATTCTCAGAATTCAAAATACAATATTAAAACACTATTTAATGGAATACCATGGTAGTTTAAATTCCTGTTTCGATCAAGCGAAGCAGGCAGTTCGGATTGAATGTGAAATGAGATATATGGTACTGTATTACATTATATGGTATTTACAATATATATATATATAAAAACTTTTTTTTTTTTCGTAAATTGAAATAAATCCCAAAGAAACCACACAATTTATTTCAAGGTGCGTTCAAGTCAAACCAGGATGGATGAAATTTCTCCATGAATGATGGCATTAAAACCAATTGACATTTACAGAAGACTTCAAGCATATATGATGATGAGACTCTTAGCCACAGTAAAATATTCAAATTTTTGCAAACATTTTATATCCATGAATGACGCTCGGAGCCAAATACAGTCGTTTTTACTACCACATCCCCGGTACAGTCCTGACCTCAATCCAAGCCATTTCCACAGGTTTGGGCCATTAAAAGGAGTTCCTGGAAGGCCAGTGTTTCAGACATAAAGCAAGCAGCACTGAGAAATCTTTCTACCTTAATGGTATTCAAGCAATAGTGAAATGCTGGGATGAGTGCATTAGTGTAGTTTAGGATCATGGGGAGAAATAAATATGGTTTTAACTTTTATTCTGCACAATCAAATGTGCTGGTTTGACTCGAACACCCCTTTATATTTTCTCTATCTACTGATTTTTCACATTTGTAGATTAATGATAAAAGTATGAAAGGTAATGATAAAGGTATTATTCATCATGTCTGCTGAAGTCTAGAGTCTATTGCAGGAGTGATTTCAGTGGGAGTTTGGGGATGTTCAATAAAATTGGTGGACCTGAACTAAGTTGTTGTGTAAAAGGGAGATAAATGCACGACTATATAAATATTTAGATCATACAATCAGGAATACAAGCAAAACAACACGTGTATATGAAACTAGGTGTAAGGTGCATGAGAGGCAGTATATGTGAGTGTGATGTCTGCATCCATGATGCAAATCAAAACACATGCAGGCAACATCAAAAAAGAATAATCCTTACTTGAAATCAAAAAGGTAGACAACTTTTTTTTTTTTTTTTTTTTAATGGAATAACATTCCAATGTAATAAAAACTGGAATAACCAATGAGACTATGGAGATGAGACCAGGTCTAGAATCATAACAAAGCTGAAAAGAAACAGGCATAAGAACGAGGTTAAGGAAATGCGGCTGCTCTACAGGGTTTACTCTTTGAAATAGGAATTCATGAATCATGAATCCAATAGAGCCAATTAAACTGAAGCCCCCTGGTCACTGTTTTAAGAATTTACCATCGGACAAAGACCAGTGGGCGAAACCAGAACCTGTGGAAACATTATATCAGACAGTTGGCTTGGAAACGTGTAAGGACATGTCAGAAGGACATGATGTCTCTGGCTGAAGGTAGACAAGTCATATCCAAGCTTGTGACCCACATCAGGAACAGTGTAAAAAGAAATCAAATGAAAACTATAATAGAGTAAAAGTGAAGTGATAGACCCTTTAAAGAAGCTCTCCTCACTGGAAGCTGTACTAAAAGCATTTATAATACATTTTTCATTGGACCGAGATTTATGCAGGATGTCAGGCTGAAAGCTTTTTACCCGAAACTTTTCCTGCTGTTGGATTGTTTAACTAAAGAGAGGAGGAGAATGTCAGATCACTAGGAGGCGAAACTAATTGCCAATAACAGGTTTCTACTTTTACAGTGGCATGTAGTGACACCTGCTAACATGGCTAACAAGAAACTTGTGGCAGACAGAAAGAAAAAGCAGATGAAAAAACAAAAAAGCAACCCAGTGTACAGTACATCGATGGATGAGAAGACTTGGTGTATTAAATGATAAAGCTATGTTAGTGGAACAGAAATGTTTAGTGTATGAGCTTACTTTTTTTATTGTTTTATTGTTAATGTTTACCAAAAAGGAACATTAAGCTGTCCAGGTCATGGCCATATTATACTGAATGTAATAAAATGTCTACAGCTGTACTGGAAATACGGTGGCCCTGAAGGGCAAAGCATCTCTCCTGTATATGTCTATGCTTTTATGTTTTTATGCTTTTTCCTGTGTATTTGAGTATGCTCCAGATATTTCAGGGGCAGTGGTAGCTCAGAGGGCTAAGGCACTGAGTTACTGATCAGAAGGTCTGCGGTTTGAGACCCAGTTCTACCAGGTTGCCATTGTTGGGCCCTTAATAAGCACGGCCCCTTAACCCTACAGTACCTGCTCCAGGGGTGGGTGTCATGGCTGACCCTGCGCTCTGACCCCAGTTATTCACAGTTAGAAAGAATTTCACTGTGCAGTAATGTATGACAAATAAAGGTTTAACTTAACATTTCTAGAGCTGAACATCAGTACAGTATAAGAACATGGTGAGGAACAAATCTCAAGACACTAGATGGCTTTTACAAATACACTCATGCCAAAACATCACCTCCTGTACACAAGTCCAAGAGATTTTGGGTTTAAACCACCCCTGAAATATTTTATGCAAAAAAAAAAAAGGTATGCAGAATCTTATTCTGTCTTATTAATCTTATTATTCAGTGTTTCTTCCAGTTAATAACTAATCGGACCAAACGGATGGAGTAAATCAATGGTTTATGGAGTAAAACAATGATTTACTCCATTAATTTGGAGTAAACCATTGACACCATTGAACATTAATTTGGAGTAAACCATTGACAAGGTCTCCACTGCGCATGCTTACAGTAGGTATTTTGTCTAGCACTAATCAAACACCTTACCCTACACGGATCAGGTTCTGTATATTTTAATGTTGCAGTGTTCAAGTGTGAAGCAATAGATGCATGTAACTGTATTTATTCAAGTTGGTACAACTGATGTTTTAAATATGTGCCCCCCCCCCCCAAAAAAAAATAATAATAATAAGAGTGAAATACAGCCTTTGATACCCACCAGCCAAATCAATCATTTACATGTTTTCCAACAGCTCCATGTAGGGCAGAAGTAGTGTTCTGTAGCACAAAACCCTGGGCCATATACATAAGAGAACACACTGGGGCCCTAAAATTTTTGAACCATATATTTGAACCACACTTTTACTGTAGCTTAAAAAAAGCCCTCCCGCCATTGGGACCCTGGTTAGTCGGTCCTACTCACCACCAATAGCCTAACCCAATGATACCCCTAAGAGCATTAAATTTGATCAGACACAAAACAATGAATTACTGTTTATAGCCACAACAAACCCAATCAAGAGAGAATAAAACAAAATGCACGCAATATTACTTGAAATGCAGCAGTCGAAAATTACTTGAAATGGAAAATTGGGCCGAGCAGAAACAGAAAAAAAAAATAAAAAGAGGAAAATCAAGATATTATAAATTGTAGGATGTAAAAGTCCACCAAAGTGGATCAGCCAGTGGTCCTGAGGGTGTGTGTGTGTGTGCGCGCGCGCGTGTGTGAGAGATAGAAAGACGGAAAATCAAAGATTTACAAGGTGCTTTACTGCTGTGACAAATATGATCATTCATGTTGCCAAAGCTCAGAATCAAGTCACAAAATCAGACTACACTAGAAGAAAAGAAAAGGAAAAGAATTTCATATTTAAAGTGGGATTGTGCTGGATATATGTTTTTCTCTCCCACTTGTGCACAATTCTCTCTTAAACAGTTAGCTTTTTTTTTTAGTGTTATTCACTCACTTACTCATCTACACCACTTTATCCTGTATACAGGGTCAGAGGGGCTTGGAGATTATCCCAGGAGACTTAGGGCAGGAGGCGTGGTACACCGTGGTGCACCGTTGCACTACAGGCAATTCGGGAATGACAATCAGCATGTCTTTGGACTGTGGGAAAAAACCCACCAAACTCCATGCACACAGAGGCGGGAATCGAACCAAGACAACAGTGTTAACCACTAAGCCACTGTGCCGTTTTTTTTAGTGTTCTTATGAATATAAAAAGTGCTATAATGTTTGGTGTTTGATTAAATTCAATGCAAATATTTTAATGTCACTATGAATATTCACATGTATTTCCCTCTTTGGATAATACTATCCATCACTCACTCTGTTAATGCTCCAGCTGGTGTGTAATTTTACTGTAGTCTGTAAATGCATTTGAATATTGATTCGTTTCATTACAGTGTTGATCTGTTCAGCACTATTATGACTTCCAATTATTATCCATTTTTTAGGTTTGACTGATGGCTTCATGCAGCTGGAAATGTGTGTCAATTTAAACCCGATTACGCAAATATTATTTCTTTTCATTTGGAAAGGACAAAGTGTCAGAGCATCGCCGGCCGCATGTTTCTTTCACAGACAATATGAACGCGTGAGAAATCATGAAATGGCATGAGTCTCTAGCTCAATGCGCGAGAGAAATAATTCTACCCACAACCATCACTGAAATTGATTCATGGCGACGCTTCTGACTAATTAATGTACTATATTAATGAAAACCTTGCATACATGAACGAATATCAGATCTTCTTTTAAAGAAAATTAGTCGATATACTCTGGATCAGAACTGAGAATTTAAATGATGAGATACAAATGGATTATAGTTGGAGAACAAAATAATTTAATATAGATATTTTCCTACCATTTCTGTAGGCAGTACAGTGGATTTCTATACACTATATTTTAATAGAGAAGTTATTTGGATGAAAAACTGTGTGTGGGGAAAAAAGGAACAGTAAATATAGCTGCAAGGATTTTCTTGGCCTTTTCTCTGTCAGATGAGCACTTCACAAACTTCACACATAACAAAACATTCAAACAGCTTCTCCTGATCCACCACAAAAAACTTAAAAACAAAACAAAACTCAAGAACATGCCCGAGGACAGAACCGTTTCTGTTTTATTGCCTTCTCAGAAAGAAAGAAAAAAAAATCCACAAGCTCAACACCTTTCACATGCAGATGGGGAAAAAATGTGGAACTGTGTTGAGCGAACTGATAGTGTTTACAATAGTGTTTTTTAAATCCTTGAGCATATATATAATATATATTCACATACACATTGTACTGTAGGTCTACAGTAAAAGCATGCCTATGCATAATTCTTCTCAAGATTTATGCGTTTAAAAAAAAGTCAAAATATTCATTTCTTCTCACCTGAAAAGCACACAAACACCCAATCCGAATCATCTGGCAGTGAAGAATATGCAATCAAGAATTATGTGAATGAAGAAAATTGATCACATAGAACTCAGTGTGCTGCAGCATATGGTTTGAATGAAAACGTTTCAATTTAATTACCGTGTCTGGATGAGCTTCTAAGCCCAAAACAAACTGAATGCCTTTTACATTTGCATATTCATGTATTTTAACTTAATTCAAATAAATTGTGGGTTTCACAGCAAAATGAGATAAATCCATTTTTTGGGGGAATTTTGAGAAAATGTTTCGAAAAATATTTCTGAAAAAAAAAATGACATTACAAAAAAGGTGGTAAAAAGAATAAGAGCCACAAAAAAAAAACTGTGATTTTGTATTATTTTGCAAAATGATTAGAAAAAAAAATCACTTTAAACACCTTAAAAGTGTGTGACTTAAAAAAAAAATGTTAAGATCTAGCAGAGGCAAAGTTTACCTGATCATCTATATAATATCACAAATACACACATGTTGCTTTCTACACTTTGAGAGAATAGGTAAAGGAAACAAAAAGATTCCCTTCCAGCTGTTACCTCAGTTCCTCCACTTCCTCTGGATTTCACATAGGGGGGAAAGATTACTGCATTTACTGATACCAAATACCAGCATAGTGAAGCTAGAAGATATTACACAAAAACAGAAAGTGTAATTGATCTCATCGTATGAAGCAAAACAAGCATTTGGTTTAACGAGGGCAATGAAAGGATTTCAGGCTATAAGTAATAATTTGCTTTCAAGCTGTTTTGTGAAATGGCTGAATGAATGAATTTTTATGAATTCGGTGCAAAACAGAATAAACGCAGTCAATCTGAAATGAACACAAATCATGTCCCTATTCAACCTGAGCAGAAAAGAGAAGTGGATTAAAATAATTTACTTCATGGGTATTAAAATGCATTGTCTGTTTCCTGCTGCCCACCTGCTTCATGTGTTGACAGGTTAATGAGGAAGTATTGACACCTCAGTGTGAGACAAAGTAATTTGCTGGAACAGCTGCAAATCATAGAGAGTGTCTGAAGAACAGCAGATTAAAACCCATGCATTTAAAACCCATGAGTTCATCCCGCAACGGACGTATATAATATACAGGGCAAGAATCCAAGGCCACAACCAGTAATTGTTTTGGTGGTACCCAGGGGATGTAGCATGGCTGAAATTTTCTTCCATCCGTTTTTCCTGCTTTTCACCTCTCTGTTGGCGCTGGACTTTTTTTCCTCCCATCTGCTTTTCTCTTTTGTTGTCGTCCTTCATGCCAGTGGGCTGATGTTTGGCAGGAAGAGATCTGTGGCTCCCGCCTCACAACACACATTACAGGTGGCAGATGAATTTGACAAATGAGTTCTCTCTGGTACGGGGAGGGAAGCCAAGCAATTGTGTGTCCAAGCTAAATGAAAAAGACAGTACCACAGTCCCACACTACTACACACATACACACACACAGAAACGAGCCAAATCCCTGCAGCACTGCATTCATCACAGCTCAATTTCGAACAAATGCAAAAAACGGTGTGAGGTTGCATAGTGTCTTCAAATGACTGCTAGATTTTTGGATTTCATTTCAGCCCGCCATCATGGGAAGCTGTAGAACAAACTAGGGCCTTGCTTAACATGTGGCTTCTGCCCAAAATGAGGCTTCTTCTCAGCTTTTTTTTTCCAACCAGGAGCTTCTAGCCAACATGCAGCATGGATCCTTGCCCTATTAGATGCTCTTGACCACCGTGGGGCTATTTTTTTGTTGTCTGTAATTTTTTAGATAAGGTGGCACAGAATAGATTTGACACATAAGCTGGGCTTTTTATACAGTATGTCCCCCGGAAAAAAAAATTTGTGTGTCAAATATAGCTTCCCCTGGTTTCTTGCTTACTTTATAAGGGAAATGAATGGACATGGACCAGTCAGACTTCTATGTAAACAACTCCTATGCAGTTCACTATAATGAGCTACACCTCTATCTCTCTCAATATATATCTATCAAAAGACTTAAATGCTTTTCTGCTCATCTTAGTTGAAAATAGTATCGGCCCAGCTGATTATATATTATTCATATTTTTGTTGCTCAGCCAGTGTTCCGGGTCTAGTGGACCCGCTGCATTTTGTAGTTTTTAATTCAAGACAATCAATAATTTTTTTGTTAAATGCTTAAAAGATGTTTACTTCATCCTGATTACAAGCAATATACACTGAATATGGTTAATATTTGCCCTTTACCTTTCTTAGATTACATTTATGAATTAAAGTGCTACTCGTTTTTTTCTTCTTTTTTAATAAAATGTAATAAAAAAGACCAATTATGAATATGAGTGGGAAAAAAAATTAATAGATTTACAAACTATTACAACTATTGATTTTGATTTATATGAACTTAATTAGAAGTTTAACCCTTTCATGTCATTTTACACAACAAAAGCTGAACGATGTCAGTCTAGCCAACACATCAGCCCCACTGAACACATTGCCTTTTCCTACCAGCCTATACAACACATGAGGGGCAGAATTTTACTGTGTATGTGGTGCATATGTACTTCTTGATGCATGTACATAGTGTTTCTCTGTCCAGCTTGAATCCACACACGTCACAGCACTTTTTTGTTGTTGCTGGCTGCAACCTAGAATAATAGGCCCAGGGTTGTAAAATATGGGGAGGCGGTGCATCCACTTGTCCCACACCATCCTGATGGCAGTTTGATTGTCTCTCTGACGTCAAGCTGGTCTGTCATCTTGTTTATCAAAGTGGATAATCCTGAAAATTATATGGAAGTTTTCCAGGGACTTTGTTGCATGGAAATGTTCTCTGCCAGTTTCTGCATCCTATTGGGATTCTGTGTATTCCTCCTTTGGAACTGAAAACTCCTGCAAGGATAAGAGCCTCAAAGTGGGCAAAAAAGTTGGTGTTCCAAAAAACATGCCTTCCTTCTAAATTATTGCAATCCAGAATAATTTTCTAGATTGAATCTGGGACAAAAAGCTCAAAAGAAGACTTGATGTCCTGCACATGAGTAACTGCCATCCCTGTTGGCCCTGGTTGCATTCTTATCACATTGGCAGCCATGCAGGGTGGCTCATTTATCGGGCAAGAAGACCATTTTACCATTTTTTGACATCCATATTTTTTCACCTGATACAGTAGCTGCTGACGGGCTTCTGTTTCTGCAGCTGGCTACTCATGGCCTGGTTCTGTGTCTCGTCTTCATTTTGGAACTAGCTGATGCTCATTCTCAACCTTTTCCTTAAAGTCACTGTCAGACTGAATGTTCAGAAATGTACATTCATACCTCTACGTCATCATCAAAATTCAACTGCAATATCCTCTGAATAGAGACTCTTTTGGACATCTTGATCAGTTGTGATAAGGAACCACAAAGCTATATTCATTGCATCCGCTCCCCAATTTGGGATATGAAAAATGCAATAGAATAGGAGCAAATAAAGATTGGTTCCCACAAAACGGAGAGTAAAGTGTGCGGGAATGTGAGAGCAAGCAGGTGTCAGTGCTCGAATTGTGCCATAATGTTGTACAGTATGACAATGTTTGCAACCTTGTGAGGATGACAGGGTGTGGTCATGGAAAATGTTTTCTGATAAATGCTCTTCACAGAAAATGAGCCAAGGCCAATGAGTCTGAGTTCTAAAAAATATTTTTTTCTTTATTTAATTTTTCTTTTGATAAAACATGAAAACGTCTCGGGTTACTTCCCTGTAACCCTGTTCCCTGAAAAGGCGGGAACAAGATGCTGCGTGAAAACGCTATGGGAAACATCTAGTCATGTTGCCGGTTGTGAAGCATGTGTGTATCAAACACGCCAAATTTTGGCTTATATAACCTCGGTCAGGTGACAT
>JAQMYL010000019.1:16691114-16712618 GCA_030014365.1 Clarias pachynema
TAACCCTGTTCCCTGAAAAAGCGGGAACGAGATGCTGCGCTCCAATGCCGCACTGCGGGCGTGACTGGACGTCCTTTTAGACAAAAATTGACCTGAGGATGTTTCCGGTTCAGTCCTATTTATAACCTGCAGGTGCACCTCATCAGATGACGCCCCTGACCGAGGTTATATAAGCCAAAGTTTTTGGCGTGTTTGACACACACATGCTTCACAACCGGGAACAAAGAGACGTTTCCCATAGCGTTTTCGCACGGCATCTCGTTCCCACTTTTTCAGGAAACAGGGTTACAGCGAAGTAACCCGAGACATTTCCTCCCACAGTCCAAAGACATGCATAGTAGGCTAATTGGCATTCCCACCACGGGCGTTAAAAAAAAAGGAATCAATACAATGGTCACCTAATTGAACTACAGAGGTTCCTAGATGGATGGAGATAATTTTTTTTTTATTTGACCCAGTACATAAAGTTTTACTTTAGCTCAGGTCCTCTGTACATCAGTGCTAATTGCTTACCATACAAAGACAAACAAGCTAAATCTCCCACTTACTTTACTGCTAATGACTCACTCTGTCATGTTGATATATGTAAATGAAGGTTACACAAAGGTAAAAAGGAAAATCCCATAACTTCCTATTCAAAAAATATAATCCTATTGCTAACACTAATGATGTATAAGTAATTATATAACATGTATATATAAAGTAAGTACATATACATATATAAGTTCTTATATTACAGCATATACTAGTATTCAAGCTTGTTATTACTTGCCTGGATCAGGAAGTCATTTAAAACTTCAAAGAATTATGTGCTTTGAGAACTATTACTCCAGAAATCCAACAATTAGAATTCACCAAGGTACGGTACAGTACAGCTTGGAAGGAACTGCAAAGAAAATGGCATGTTTTTCAAAAATAAGCATACATACGCATGTGACAGGTGGCTCCAGTATACCCAGTGCCATCACAAGAGCAGCTGAACATGTCCCAGGTCTGAGTGCACCTTCCTCCATGCTCACAGTAATTAGGCAGGCACCTAAAACATGACAAAAGATCATTAGAGCAGAAGAACAGCAGGTTACATCAGTCTCACATCAAACATAACTGCCTTCAGGTAACAGAGGGAAATTAGCCTCCATCTATGGAGGAATAAGTGTTTTTAATTTGAATAGTTAACTTAGATCCAAGGCTAAAAAAAATAAAATAAAATAACAAAATGAAAAAGGATATATGTTGATGCCTAGTTTGCAATTTACGTATATGACATGGTTTTTCTGTATCAAGCAGGAGACTAGCTTTTATTTATGAAAAAAGACACTAATGTAGATTTTTTTCCCCCACCGACGTATGTACAGTATGCACGACCTTGAGTGTGATATTGCTAAATTATAAAACTTAGCTTTTATACAACAGTTCCACACACATGACATCAGATGTGTTTTCTTGCTAAAAGTTTTTCTGTGACTAGTTTTGAATGTTGGTTTTGGCAGGTAACTGCTCTCTCCTCAGTACTCTGGACCATACCCACCTACTTTCACCTGGACCCTTACATATAGTTAAACGTTCCAGTGCTTGTCCAATCAGATTGCTCTGATGGAACTAACTGTTGTACTAACAGATATGAGACAGCTAAGTCAGACTTATGCGACTTATGTAACTTGAGATGCTAGATTCTGATTTTGAACATTGAGTTAAGAACATAAATGTCACACTATAAATTAATTCATAGTAATAGCTTTCCCTTCAAACTCTTAGTATGAGATTTAAATGTTATAAAATAAAATAAAATATTGACAATATCTGATTCATTTGACAAATCAAAATAGTGAATTAAGAGCATAAGAAAGCTTCAGTCATGTGCACACACTGCAGTTACAAGACCTCAATTTAGTCGACCTTACATTTGCTAGCACAAAATTAATTATTAAATTAATCAGTCAACAATTTCTATCCCCAGGCTTAAAAGTAAGTGCTTATGCATAAAAAATACCCAGTCTCAGACACTTCTACTTAAATAAAATCTAGAAACCTCTTGTATGTCATTTACATGAAGGTGATTTGCATAATCTAAAACGCAAGCCCAGAAAATTGACTCAAACGTATGGAACCTGACACTGAATACACACAACTTTTCTTTCCCCTACATTTTGGACCTACTGTACTGTAAGTTGCTGACTCTGAATAAAACCCCTAAATTTAAATTGGTAAGAGTATGTTTTAATTACAATTATTTATCCATTTTATTATTATTTTTGTCCAAAAAAGCCGAACACTATGTGGTTAATATTGGAATTGGAATTACTGGTCACTGCTGAGTCATGTTACCTTCTATTTTTATTCTGCATAATAACACCCACTTCCATGTGCTCCCAAATCATGAAAAGGAACACATAATGACTCTATTGTACAGAGAGTACAAAAAGTGAAAGGAGAAGGATGTTTAAACTAGTCATGTCATAAAGGCTTTAATCTGAGGTGCTGTTAATTTGTGATTTTTTTAAGGTTGGTAACTCTAAATGAACTTCTGCAGCTAAGTTTTGGTCTTGCTTTCCTGTGATGGTCTTCATGAGAGCCAGTTTCATCATGGTGCTTGATGAATTTTGCAAATGCGCTTGACAGTACTGTTTTTGCAAGAACTGTTCCAGAACCGCTAACCTTTGTTTCATAGAATAACAACTTTTCTGAGTCAAACCCATTAGTAGAGCAGAATACAGCAAGAACCCAAATTAACGACCAGTCCTTTTTGAGCTAACACTTGTTAGGGCGCGTTTCATAGGCTGAATTATGAAAATGGAAGATGGCTTAGAATTTTCTTGTTCTGCCACATTCCCTGATTGTGTTATACTATATGTTCTGTTGGGCTTTATTTGAGGAATATGTGGATTAATTTGGCTAAAACCCCAACCATCTGCTGCTGGAGTGCTGGGGCTCAGTGGGAGAGTTTAACACTACACATTCATTGAACACACACAGCACGTCTAACACCATGACACTAAGGCATTATAATCAAGACAAACTTACACCCTGAGAATGTTCCTGTAAGGTGAAAAACCATCTTCGTGTTGATGTATGGTAGAAAAAGTAAAGCTGCATAGACAATTAAATTTTTTACAACTTAAGTTCTACTTGGTGGCATGGTGGCATAGGGGTTAGCACTCCAGGGTTGAGGAGTTCGAGTCCCACCTTCGGGTCTGTGTGCATGGAGTTTGCCTGCTGTTCCTGTGCTTAGTGGGTTTCCTTTGGGTACTTTGGTATTCACCAAAAAACATGCAGAGTATCCTAAGTGGCATTTTTAAATTGCTTCTAACATGTAAGTGAGTGTGTTTGTGTACATGCCCCATGTTCACTGGGATAGGCTCTAGGCTAGGATGGGACAGGACAGAGCAGGATGTTTTATTATTATTATTATTATTTTAATCAAGAAGGGGAAGTAGAGCTCTAAATCATATTGTACATGCAAACTAAAAAGCGTGTCAGATGGAAATGGCCATAAATGCCTCATTCTCATTAACGAAGGAGGCCTTGGAGATCATGAGTTTGCATCCCAACAGTGCCAATGCCATCCACGGCCAGGAATCGAAGAAAACAAATTTGGCAATGATCTCAGTTAGGGAGGGGTAATCCAATCTCTCTACTGTCAATTATAGGGACATTGGGCAATTATAGGCATCAGTTCATGCATGTGATGGAAATGGGTGGATAATGCTTTACTCAGAGTGACTTGCATGCCCAATGAGACAGCATGAGCAGCAAGTTGAAAAGATGTGGTTATCAAGTTGCACACGTCTCAAAGAAAGTATGTACAATATAGAATTTAACACTTCCCGACTGGTAACTGTTGTGTAATTTACCAAATAGGTGGGTGGGTATAAACAGACACTGAGTGTCAGGAATGACAATGGGTGAAGCATTTAAGTTGCACTGGCTATCTGCTCAGTTTAAACGGCATTGTTTCCGTCTGCAAGGAAAAATGTGTCTCTGTTGTAAAGGTCACATCTATAAGTAGTCCCTTGTCTGTTGTAACTGCTGTTTTCCTTTCTTGTACCAACTTGTCTGCTGCATTTGTCTCAAATCAGGGTACTTCTCTACCTCATGCATTCAGCTGCATGGCCCTCTCAGGCCTAAATGTCAATGTCTTCAGATCATGCTTCGAAGTATCTTAGTAACACAGTTGTGGATGAGCAGTGATTCTTTTTCCGGCATCCAGCTGTCCATAAATTATGTATTTTGTGATACAGCCATCCTTCATGTGGAGGACATGGACCATGGAGCACAACCTGCACTGAGGACATGCTTGTAAGGCCAGCACAAGACAGGACCACGACCCTGGAAATTCTGTCTTGCCAGGCTATTCCCAGGATAAGATGAATACGTCTTGGTGGAAGTCTGGTATGTAGGTATATTCCATCTGTTTGTGTGCTTCAGGAGAAAAGGAGAATTGCTGCAGCCATGTTCAGCTACTCTGTAGACGCTGAAGGGCTCAAAAATGCTGAAGGCGACACAGTGGTCTCCCTGGAGTAGAGATCAGAATAGTGTTCTACCGATTTCTTAATATTCTTGTCTATCTGAGAACTTACAGATAGGAGATATGTATTACACTTTCTTGAGAACACTCCCTTGATTCCCTTTTTTGTTCCTCTTTCTGGTTGATGCTATTAATGCAGAGTTCCCCTGTTTCTGGAATCTCTTTGGATGGTCTGTCGTAAGAGTGAGTATGCATAATGTTCTTCATGGGGGCAAGATGTGATCCATTTGGTGCCAGGGTTTTGTCCCTGGGTGTCGCCACTAAACCTTGTCTTAAAAAAAAAAAAAAATTGGCAATGCATACAGTAGAGTAGATGGTGGTAAGTATATAGCTTGAGCACATGCTGACATTAATTCTGCCCACACTTTCTGTCATGATCTGAGTCGATTCTGGCACTGAACATGCATCATGCACTTTTTTCCACTTTCTTCCAGTTTTTTAGACAAAAAGCACAACTTTTTATTAGTAAGACATTGAACAGTGAAAAGTCCTCTATATTAAAGAACTTCCCATGTTAGACAACTTACTAACTTTTACACAGGACTAACACTTCAGACTCCATAACATAACTCCGCTACTTCCATAAATGCTAAATAAACATTTGCCTAAAGAAAAATTCACCACATCAATATTGTTATTAAATAATACTTTTACAAGGCATTTGAATGCATTTTAATGTCAGACAAAACTACCACTCTGCTATTATAAAACATTTATCAACAACTGACTAATCATATATTTGTTTAAGTACATTGGGTGAGTCAAAAATTATCCGCACTCATTTATTTGTTTCAATTAACTTTAAAATGGAAAAAGACATAATTTTTAACATAATATCCTTGCTTTTCAATACTCTTTGTCCATCTGTCAATACGCAATCATATTTCCTCATTTAAAAATGTTTTAGGCTGAGCTGCGAGCCAGGAACACACCACTGTCTTCACTTATTCATCAGAAGTGAATCCTCGTCCTCATAAGGCGGCTTTCAAGGGACCAAGCAGGTGAAAGTACGATGGAACGAGATCAGGACTACATTGAGGATGCTTTAATGCCTTAGCAATGTTTTGCAGAGTGTGGTCATTGTTATGCCAGATTACAGTCCTCTGCATTTAATCTTAAATTTAGGCTTCAGCTCTTCAATGAGCATCTAGAATGATCGTAGTGATGAATCCATAGCTTGTCACCAGTAATAATTCTCTGTAAGAACCTTTCACCTTCCTTACAGTATCGAAAGAGAGATCTCCTCCAAACAATTTTGTTTATACTCTTCCATGTGTTGTTTCAGCACCAGGTACACCCTCAGACCACAATAAAGACGAAGCTCTTGTTTCGTGCAAATCACAAGTATTACATCCATTTACATCCAGTTACAAATGAACTGATGTAATACGTTCACACCTGCACAGCAGTGACTGGGGAGACAGTAGCCTTGAACAGAAAGCGCTGATAAGACAGAAGCCAACAGAAGTTTTTATATAAGCAGAGTGCGGATAACACCCTCGTATAAGTAAGATTTATCAAATTCAAATTTATCGAACCTGGTGGAATTGAGCCAAGCCACTGATTTTATTAAAAGGGAAAAAAAACTAAACATATTTTCTCATTTATTATTTACTCATGGATTAATTGATTGAGTGAGTTAGTGATTGAGTGATTATCATGTTAGTACAATTTTTAAAAGATATCATATGGTTTTTTCACTAGATGCTCTGGATTGCCAAAGGCTGGTGCTGTAACAAAAAAATTATAATAAAAAAAGAAAAGAATCAAGCAAATCACCCTAATCACAGGTTCCCTACCCTGGTCCTAGAGTACCAACCTGTGTTGCACAATTTAGTGTTTTCCCTGCTTTTAACACTGGCTTCAATCAATCAGACAACTTCAGGACCAGAGATTGGAACCTGTGAACCAGATGATCCCAAAGATCTGCTTTTACCTCTCAATAAAGCACACCATATCAAGGTTTAAAAAGCTATACTTGTTATTTTATGTTGTGCCAATGCTATGGTTAAGTTCACCCATATCAATCTTGGCAGCATCGCAGGTGAGCAAGTTCGTTCTTGGCCACTGAACAGATTTTCATCTCTATTTTCTCTTTGACTGAATGGGTTTGAGAATGCAGAAGAGACATGGTCTTGTCAGCTTTGCCTTATTACTCACTGTGCTTACTGTAATGGAAAGGGACAGTTATATAAACCAGGCATTAGGGACAATAAAAGGAGAATCATAATATGTGGTTTAACATACAGTCAGCTAATCATGGTAGAGACCACACACACACACACACACAAACACACACACACACTATGCTTTCGTAACACACTTTTATAACAACAAGCTAGTTACGTAGGATGACTCACTGTCCTCTTATTGTCCATCTAAAAAAAGTCTATATTTAAAAAAAATTATTAAATAAAGTAGTAAAAGAAGTGAATTAAATTCACTTTGCATGTATTCCTATAACAGATCTGATCTTAAAATCTGCTGGGTAAAGTGAACTGTGAACTGATGGAGAAAAACCGAAAACCAATTAAGTTGAAGTGGGCAAGTTTTCTCTGAGTTCTCCAAATTAGTTCACCACTCAGCTGATTGAGTGGTATTATTCTAATCAATCTAAAAAATGAGATTTCAAGCCTTATTATTATCGTCGTATGAGCTTAGTTGTGGATTTGACGTTTGCAGTGGGCTGGTTTGCAGCGCGAGGAGTGTTATTGCTATAATTCAATATGCACACAAAGCAGCGAGCAATGAATTGTTGATGCAAAAACACTAATCAATAGCCACATTTTGATGAGCCACAGTTGTCCAATAATATCAAATCTTTAGTGCAGCACTCAGTAATTCATATGGCCTAGAATCAAATTGAGACTAAAATCCATGAAGCACAGACTGAAATAAAAACTATATGGACAAACATTTGTGGACACTCGAGTATCACACTCATACTTGCTTGTTGAACATTCAGCTCCTAATTTAGTTATATTGCTGTTATATAACCTTCACTCTCCAGACCTCAGTTCGTGCAATAAGTCCTCTTACTGTAGGTCCGGTGTGGGAAAACAGAAATGCTACAACATACAAAGTCATTGTTTACAGTTTCATGCTTGCTTCCATTTTTGTGGCAACAGTTTGGGAAAGACTGATATACGTGTCTAATGATTGTGTCCATACTGTAGATGTTTTTTTTCTTTACTTCTCTGAGGACACAAGCAAGGCCAGTCATCGGCATCAGTAAGATCATGCATGCAAAAGTGGGTCAACAGTATTCTTCTCAGAGTATCTTATCTCACATTTAAAAAATACACTGCCCGGCCAATGAAAACGATAACTAATGCATCCAGAACAACTCTCTCACAATTTGAGCCTAATGAATATTGGCCTTGACGCTCGTGCCATCAGGGAGGGAGAAAAAATCATTACTGGGATAACATGGTCATTCAGTAACTTCATAAAGTAACTTTTTTGAAGAATGGTTTTGAAGCTCAACTGTGCAAGCTCTGGTCTTCGGCATCTTGGGAGGAGCCAATGGTTAAGTATAGTTAATCCATAATGAGCAAATGGGCGGAACAAACGGAGCCTGGCTGTTGGCTGGAGCACATCTGCTTACCTCAGTTTCCACAAGCTAGCTAGCTTAGCTTTAGTTAGCTAACATGCTAAGTTGTTAATTTAACAAGTTAATTTATATGCTAGCGTTACTTTGCATTTAATTGAACTCTGTCATCTGTACTCCACGTCGTCCGATGGCATCTTGTACATTTATTGTGATAATTAAAACTACAACATTGAACTACATCCAGTTAGCTAAAGTGATGCATACTGTAGATAGCAGTTTGACTCTCAAATCATCCACTCCACTAATTATGCAAAAGTTTTATGGCTTCTTTTTTTTTTTTACCTGATGAATAAAGTTGGACATGTTAACATGACGGTCTACGGGGATTGACTCACTGTCGGAGCCAGTGGAACTAGTGGTCATTTAAGGAACTGCACACATTGGATGCCTTTTTTTTAATTTATTATTATTTTTTTTTGAACCAGTGATGGCCCCTTGGTGGCCACCAAAATTAAAGTGACACTTACAGCAGATGCAAAAATGTCATTGGCAATTTTACAATTTATCGGTTTCATGCAGTATTAGCACAGTTTTGTATAATTGTGTACTGAAAATGTGTATTTTAAATGCAACATTGGTACACAAATTTGTGCTGTGATGTCGGATGTAAGTATTGCGTACGTACTCTCTTTTTTTTTTTATCGCACATGATCTCTGTAGATGTATTCACAAATACGAACCAACAGGAATAATAAGCTGAATACAGATACAGATAGTGGCACTGCGTTACTCCTTTAAAAGCATATGTATCTTCAAACCATCACATCCTAGCTCTCATTTGCATACAACCATGTGTTTGTCTTGTACCAGAGGAACACTGGTTATATGTGTTTTACATTGTCTTCGAGTCGTCATCTTTGTTTATTAGTGTGCTAAATTTATGCTACCTTACTGCTGCTATGTGAGCTAGAAAGTAAGAAACTGCAGTACATGAACTCATGTTAAGGCTGTCTGACAGAAGATGCATGGATAATCGATCACTATTAGCATAATGAAAGAAAGCTGGAGCTCATATACTTTAAATTGAATAAACCGTGTTAACGCTATGCTCCTGAGCAGGAGACGTGACAAGGTGGTTAATTAATTCTCATGTTCTTTTGAAATGTGTTATAAGTCTTGCTCTGTAAAACAATGCCATTCCTGTGCAACCAAAAATTAAATGTCTGACACATTATTAAATATGTAATCTATATGCTTTTACTTAGAATGTATCTAGAATATGTAAGCTAAATGCAGTTTCAGATGCCCAGGTTTTCATTATGAGCAATATTTACAATTTAAACTGTATGAAGTAATTATATTACCTTTGATATTGTGGTTACATCAAAACTGTCACAGTAGTGCTGGAGTATTATTGCTCTTTTTTTATATTTTGCCTTTTTCTTTTTGCTATTTGATGTCATGTAACCAAACCAGAACAAACATTTCAAAGTGCAGCACCTGTCCATGATGGTACACATGTCCAAACTGACATTATCAAAAGCTCCCAGCATGCCCCGCTCCACTGCTACCAGGTTGGCCACCTGATCATCCACCTGGATGAGCTGCAGACATCCCTGAAATGAGCGCTGTGATGGAAACACCTGGGTCTGCAAGAAGTAACCTGTGCACAGTGAGACAAGAAACATGGAACTGAAATGTTTTAATCTGATTGCAGGTCATTAGGGTTGAAACTATATTGGGTAAATATCTGACATTCTGTACTGTGCGAAAGTCTTGAGCCACTCATCATTTCTTCTTATTTTCCTTTGAAAGAGCCAGACTTTCGTGTGTTTTTAATGCACTCTTGAGGAATAATTCTCCAGGCTTCCTGAAGGAGTTTTTTGGCTCTCATGTTTGGCAAGTTTTTGGCTCTCATTTTCAGTCCAGTCCCTTTACCAGACCATTTCAGAGGAATGTTTTTATTTGTTTAACCACACAGTGACACATGAATCATTCAAGCATAAAAAAAAAACATCTAACTTAAGGCATGAACCAGTAAAAAAGCAGGTGCAGACGATTAGATGATCAGGCCAGCGATGCTGAATGATGGATGGTTGGAACAGACGAGAGGGGAAATAAAGTTGCTGCTGAGGGTGTTACTTAAACAACGAATTTTTAAATGAGGTACTTTGCAGCCTGTTGAAGTACAACAATTGATTCCATTTCTTTAAACTAATATGTAATTTAATTTAAATTAATATGAAGAAATGAGGGGTGGCACAAGACTTTTCCAAATTACTGCAATTATAATTAGTATTCAGACTGGATATTCTGTATTGCACAGCCAAACTGTCGTTCATTTTTTTGTTTGTTTGTTTTTTTGCTCCCTAATTTTTTTAATGCTTTCTGCTTTCCTGTCCACTATATGTCTATATAATGGATACCCATTGTCAATAGCTGAACATCTTGGAGTGATTTCAGAAATATTTATGAACATTTGTTAATTATGCAATCTTGAAAGTGAAATCCAACATCATGTCATTTCAGATCTCCAGGTGCTGGATTAAAGATTTGATTAAAGTAAATCATTCCCTAAACCATTAGAGACTTGTGCCCACTTGTGGAGACTGTGTCCTGATGAGAATATTAGGAAATGAAGCGTGGATAAACCTCTAAACTCAACAAGCTGCTCAAGCTTGAATAAGACATGAATATAAATCTTCCACAAGCCTTCTGAGACTCTCTCGACATCCTCTTGAAATTGATAAGCAAATTACTGTTTCTCGAGAAACTACCATTTGTTTTCACTGATATAAGAAATAACAGTTGGTGGGTAAAGCAGCAAGGTTCTGAAAGGTATCTGAACCATCTGTTGTCCGTCTCTGACACTTTTCTGATTGTCTGTCTGAACAGGGGGAAGCAAAGCGACAGCAAGGCAAGTGAAAAAAGTCCCCAGTAGTATAAGCTTGACAAGAAACGAAAGATAAATAAAGTCTGCATTTGGTGCAGAACACAAGAAGGAGTGGAGTATAGCATCTGCCAGAATGTGTGTCTCTATATGAAAAAAGTGCCAAGGGAATTCAGGAAATAAATAAAGACAGGCCTCATTTTAATAACTTGTTTAGTGCAGCCCGACTTTGTCACAGCTAGTACATTTATAGGATTTAAAAGTGCCACAGGATTAGCTAATCAACAAATTACATAGGATTGCGTAGATGCTTCTGGCCTGCAGAATATACATGTGATTAGTCTACACATTTATTATTATTATTATTATTATTATTATTATTTTCAAAATCTTATTAGGAATTGGAGACAATTTTTGAATCACATCAAAGAGATACAAGCTAATACCCTCTATGCAGTGAATTGGACAGAGCCCAAGACTTGATGTGATTAAATCTCATGAACTTATTTGGCCCATCTGAAGAGCTTTGTAGTTCTCTTACTGGGAATACACAATAGTGTATGATGAAATGAACATGGAAGTGGATTATATCAATCAACACCTTGACCTCCCAGGGACATACAGTATAAAAGGACTGTGTTTGTGGATTTCAGTTTAACACAATCATTCTGGAAATCCATTCTTTTAAATTCTTAGAGCTCACTGTACCCCCATATCAGTGGATCAATAACTTAGAATTCAGTAACAGCATGTGAGGCTAGGAGAAGTCACTTCTGGCATATGGAGATCCCCAGGGATGGGTTCTTTCCCCACTGCTCTTCTCCCTTTACGCTAGTGATTGCACCTTCAAGGACCCAACTGTTAAACTCCATGTACAACGTTCATTGGACTATGAACAATCCAAGAGCATGCATATGCAACAAGGAGTTAAGGTACAACAAAGAAGTATACTTAAGAAGTATGGTCTGCCACAGAAATTGTTAATCCAGTTCTACCATCCTGTGCATGTCCATCATGGTCTGATATGGAGCAGCCACAAAATAGGACATGAATCGAGTGCAGCAAACAGTAAGACTGGTAGAAATTAATCATTGGTGACCCCTGCTAACCCTCTAAGACCTGTACTCTTCAAGAAACAGAACATGCAGGGAAAAATCGCTACAGATTGCTAACATCCCAAAACACAACCGTTTTTTAACTTCTTACAGTACCTGACAGGCACTACAGAACCCTGTATATGAAAACTACGAGTCACAGGAGCCAAATTCCTTCCTTACACAGTCTTGAATAGCTAATCATAATCATAATCATCTGTTGTCTGCTGTTTGTACAAATACTTATCAATCTCAATTTCATTTCCATAATTAATGAACATTGTTACTGTTTGCACTACGACATACATTCGCGCTTCATGTACATTTTTTGTCTTCAGATTTAGAACTGTGTTCTTGACTCTGGTGAAAATGGCACAAATCTGCATTACAGAGTTTAGTTTCATTCGAGCACCCTTATCCAGAGTGACATTTTATCTTCATCCAAGCAATTGAGGGTTAAGGGCCTTGCTCAAGGGCCCAACAGTGGCAACTTGGTGGTGCTGTTGTTTGAACCTGGGACCTTCCGATCAGTAGTCCAATGCCTTAACCACTGAGATACCCCTGATCCCATTACTGTATGTGCAATAAAGTATTGTTTTTATGCAGTACAGCATCTCATAGTACTACACACATCTATTTAGTACTGAACATACTGTATAGTATGTTTGGCAAATACAAGCTTCTGTTTAATATGTTTTTTTTTTTTTTTTGTAAAAATCCTGCAGAGATTCAAATAATTCACTGTTTACAGGTAATTCATTACAGAAGGGGTAAGCAAATAGCATTATCTACTAGCTGTGACTATAAATTATTTTATCTTGTCTAAAATTTGACAGGGAATGGGGGAAACTTTCCTTTTTTCAGTCAGGCATTTATATAGATTAATGTCAGGACTAAGGAACAGGAAATCTGAAGTTAAGCATTTTAAATTATTAACTACTCTGTTAGCATTGTACAACAGTTAGTTCCAACCAAGTAATCTGATTGAACTAGAGACATTCCATAAGTGGTTATAATAGAGCATAACAGCACTGGGACATTTTATTGTATCTATCGCTCAGTGTAACTAGCTGGCAGTATGGCTAAAAGTAAGGCCACAGTACTGGAATGAGAGGAGACCAGCTGCCTACTAAAACTATTGGCAACTGTTTCTGTTGTGTAAGGATACAGTATGTGTTGGCAGAGCAAACTAACTGATTAGACGAACAGGCAAGTCATAATCTGTTGATAATAAATGATATCTGTAGAACTGTTGTATAAAAGCAATATCACACTCAAGCTGTGCTGTTATAATAAATATTGGCACAGTTGTGATGCGACTGTAGGCATGGGGCACAGGCCATTCTGATATTCAGTACAACAGCGACACTAGCTTATTGAGGAAATGTGAGCTCATATATTGTATGGAAAAGGAGCCAGATGCACTGCCTCGCGACATAGCAGTTTTTTAAAATGTTTTTGGCTGCCTTTAAGAGTCTCAGAAGGAAGCATGTAATAGCCTTCACCCTTAGTTGTTGACTGTAATATAACAGGAGAGACGTGACTAGTGGGTGGTGTTAGGGACTAAATTAGAGAGAAAAAAGTCACTGTGTAGTGTAAAAAGGTCAATATTAGGACAACCAAAAGCGCTGAATTCAAAATAATGAGATTAATTAAAGTTAATTAATTGAAGTTCTTATTAGGGAAAAACCTTCCTATTTCATTAGACTTAAAAGTTCTGGAGGGCATTAATACAGCTAATATGACATTTGTTCACTAATTGGTTATAATAAAAATTCGTCTAATGAGAAGTCTCTTATTTAAACAAAAATATTAATTCCACTGTAATGCATTTTCTCTTAAACAAGTAAACAGTATTTTCTTTAACATCTAGAAAAAAAGCAATGCCGTCAAAATCTTGTTTCATATATTAAGTTTTCTTAGTTGTAAAAAAGAAGGGTTGGCAGATATGAATAACAAATCAAACAGCAGGGATTAAAATTCCCAATATACTGAATATAAGCTCCAAACAGGATCTTGAGGTACATATTTAAACCTGATTTAAACGGGGGAGAAAATGCAAAAAAATAATAATAAAAAACAGCCTTGGATAATTTCTATTTATTACACTGAAAAGAATATGTAATCAAGCAGACTTCATATTTCACTTTTTATTTTGCTGACTTCCCACTATCCTCCCTAAAATATGTATAAGCACATGTATAAGTGTATGCTCAAGCACAGAGTTTAAATTGCATGAGAGTTAAGGCATCAGTATTATACCCAACACAAGATTTTTCAGGCACAATGGAGTCTAATTAACCCTGAAACTGCTTAGTACACCTAGCCCTGATGTTTTTTTTTTTGTTTTTTTTTTGGTGACAGACTGTGGACATTTTACTAAGCAACTGCTTACTGTCTTATTTCTCATATATTTTTCTTATTTTTGGAGGTAGTCATGGAGCCATCAAAGAAAATCTAAAGAAATAATATCTAAATGACCTCTAATTCAAGCCAGTACCTCACACTATGGTACTATTGGTTTAGTAGTGTAGTTGTACTCACCGCCGAAGTGGTATGTTCCTCCAGTTGTGAATTCAAGGGGTGTATTTGTTTTCACTGCCGAAGCCTCGTCTCCATCGATGGTCAGCATGGCGAAGTTTTCCTTAGCCATGAAACGAACATCGTGCCATTGTCCATCATTCAGATCTGAACCTTGAATAATAGGAACAGTGAGGAAAATGTTCATCATCCATGTTCAAACTGCTAAGAGTCACATCACCGTACTGTGCTTGAAGTCTTCTGTAACACCCCACCTAATTGTAAAGAACATTGTTAAGATGAGCATTATTCATTTAGTGTTTCAATCATTCTTTCATTATTATTTAATTTAGACTGTGTCAATATATTATTGCTGTTTTCAAACTTCCTTTTCCTGGGAATTATATCAAGTTTAGAAACTAAACTTTTGCTGCAGTTACATCAGCAAGTCTCCATCACCTGTGCACTCATAGATCCTGAGATTTGTAATGCCCATTCTTCTTGGTTAAATTGTTGTAAGATCTGTCAAACTGGATGGAGGCTGTTGACTCAACATCAGTTTTCAAGTTGCACCACAAATTTTCAATCACATTGAGGTTCTGGTTTTTGACTGGTCACATGCATTCTTGGGTTGGAACCACTTGGTTTTAGTGTCACTTTGGATCTGTGCTTCTGTCAAGAAATCATCCATGCCAGTCATCACTCCCACAAAATTGGAGCAGGTTTTCTTTTAGAATTGCCTTGTAATTGGTGCTATACATTTTTCCCTGAGTTTTCCAGTTCATGGTGATGGAAAGTGATGCTAAAATGATGCTACCACCATCACACAAAACTCTGGGGACGGTCATTCCAAGGAGTGCTGGAATTGCATCAAAATTAGTGTTTTGAGAAATTCAACGTTGGTCTCATCACACCACTAACTATAAATTTGCTAAAATATGCTGAATTAATACTGTATTTATATAATATCAAATATTTATATATATTTATAATTTCCTTTGGGATCAATAAAATATCTATCTATCTATCTATCTATCTATCTATCCTTGTCACAAAAAAAGTCAATAAATAAGTGGAAAGGTTTCTTCTATAGAGGTCTAGATGCATCTGAAATCTGTCCCTAGACATAATACTAAAAATAAGAAGGGTGTTCAAGTCAATCTGGGACTTGTAATAGATGGTATGAATACCATCTGATTGACATTTACAGAAGACTTCAAAGCACAGTACAATGATGAGAATCTTAACCTCAGTAAAATATCTAAAGGTGCAAACATTTTAATGAAGGTTATATATCTGGTTATCTATCCCGTCTGAGGTGACTCCAAGCCCAATGTCGTCGTTCCTGTGAATATTCAGTGATTCTTGAAAATTACACAAAAGTTATTGTCAACTTGCAGAAGGGATGCATCTGTCTGTGGGACCTGTACACACAAACACCACTTGCACATTACAGGAACTCGGCTGGGGGTTATTACCTCATCACCTGTACAGTCCTGACCTCGCTCCAAGTGATTTCAATATGTTTAGGCCATCCAAGGAGTTCCTGGGATAAGTACTTTAGTGTAGCAGGGGATTATATAGAGATATAAAGGTAGACTGTACTCTTAAAACCGTGCATGATCAAAAGTTACGCTCCTTGTACTTTATATAAATTAGAATATACATTAGGAAGTTTTCTACAGTAATTACATATAGGGGCTTCATGAAATATACTGTCTCACTCACTTTAGGTAGAGATGAAGGAAGGCCTAAGAGTACATGACTATCAATGTGTGATTTAAAAAAAAAACATTTTTTAACCCAAACCAAAAGAAATCACCAAAAGATAAATATTTTGAACTGCAAATTGGAGCTTTTTGCCAGACGAACGTCTCAGACAAACAGAAGACCATCAGTGATGTCAATAGGTTGATGAGCAGCAAATTACAAGATGGCCTTTGATTCGTGTTTACGACTGACTGCAGATCTGAAGGATTCAAAAGGCATTTCATGGCTGTAATCGATAAATCACCAGAACTTGTTATTTACTCCCGAGTGCAGCAAGCAGAACACAATAATAATCAGCATGGGACTTGTTTGACAGAAGATTTCATTTAATTTATTTAATTTTTTATACTGCTCAGCATACAAACGATGAAAAGACATTAACTTACTTTTTTGCTATTACTCTCTCTCTCTCTCCGCTTCCTGTACACTTGACTCATGACAGCACTTGGCACACTATTCCAATGCTGAATTGTGTCTGATATTGGTAGTGATATGCAGGATTGTTTAGTCTCTCCTCATCACAGCTCTGTTGAGCTGGAAGACATTTAGCTGGACACATTTGACTGTCCGCTCTCTGAAGTAAAGGACAGGTGAAATGAACTGACTGCCACCGAGAGTACATATTGCAAGATGCCACTGCGGAGCTATTCTACATGAAATTAATGATAATGAATACTGTGAGAGCGAAGAGCATGAAGATTACGAGATTAAAATGTAATCTGCGGGTGACATTGAGGTTGCAGGGTAAATGTGCAACCAGCTAGCTTTAGCAATCATAGACATATAAGTGTGTGTGTGTGTGTGGGTTGGTGGGGGTGGGGGGCAATATTGCTTTGTGCCCTAAGAGCTATAATCATTAGTGGAGGATCATGGGAAGTGTTGAGATAAATGTCGAGTTATTCTGGCTTTCTAGGAAGGAAACACATTTAATCATATAGTACATTAAATAGGCACAATATATGGAAATACCATATACTTATATATATCACTGAATTGTAAGTATACAGTACATTAAAGAATTAGATTTTACCATAATAATAATAATAATAATGATAGTAATAATAATCAAATCCTAGATAATATAGCTCAAATCTGTGTTTTGTATATAGTTTTGAAATACCATGTCAAATACATAGTATTTTTGCCTATATACATACTATTTGTGTAATACATAAGCATTGTGAATTGCTGTAAATGAGTGCACATATGAGTGTACATATATGAGTGCATATGACTCCTATATATATATTTGGTATTGCTCTACTTGTCAGAGTTCACTAAGTAAAATTCCGGTTTAAAACCAGTTACTCTGGTAGTGTTAGCAGCAGCATCTGGGGATATTGTGCATGATACTTTTCAGGAAAATACCTTTTGACTTTCAATATGAAAGCAATTTTATATTAAACAAAGCATTGTGAGCTAACCTACGATTTAGTGAGTGTGGATTCTTAGGGATTTATTTGAGCAAAAATGTGCAGAATATGTCCTCAAATATAATGTACCACAGCACTGTTAAATTCTCAACTCTGATTGGTCGGAATGTGTTGATTAATTTTCTGTAACAGGATTCTTTCTATAGCAATATAACAAATTTACATGACTAGTGGACAATCTTAATAATCCTAATTCAAGTTTAAATTAATTTAAATCCATACCTATAAAAGAAAAGTTTTGCTTGCCGTTAGCCAGCACTTTTATCCAAACCACCCCATTAATCGCTACTTGTTCCTTCATGTAATTATTGCTTTTTTGTTTGCTTGATTTCTGACTTCCAGTTTCTTCTCCAAAGGCGTTTTTGAAAAATCATTGATTGAGGAAGTAATTCCGCCTCAGGCAAATTCATTATACCAGAAATTGTGTTTCATGTTCACTTTCTCAATCACTGCTGATGATGTGTTTTGATGTGTAAGTGAATAGAGCTTTAATAACTTCTGCCTAATACATACAAAATCAAGGGGACTAATTGGAATGACTTAACATGATGGCCATGTATAGGCTATGAAACTACAGTACTTCAGTCTATTCTAGTTAGAAACATAGACTGTATAAAAACCTGATTTAAACCCAGGTTAATCCATAAATGGGCAAATGGCAGAATGAACAGTGCCTGGCTGTTGGTTGGAACGTGCCTACTTAACTCAGTTACCATAACCTAGCAAGTTTAACTTAGCTAAAATGATATGGTAGCCAACATTAATTTATATAATTTGTATTTGATTGAACTCCATCATCCATTGTCAACTCCTATATTACTTGTGGTAAGGTAAACTTAAGGTTAGCCAGTTAGCTAGTTACAGTAGCTAATGTTTGACACAAGCAATTCAGCTGTTACTTAAATCAGCTCTAGCTGGGCATGTTTTTCATGGCTTAATTTTATTTTAAGTGACGAGTTGCTTAAAAATACAGTTGTCATTAACAGAAAATCTAGCTACCAAAACCATACCAAGATGCAACTTTCTACTGTAAAATTGGACATGGGGTCTTTGGGATTGACTAATTATTTGACCCAGCTACAGTAAAGAGACAACCTAGTGGTCATTAGAGGAAATGCATGTTTTACCATTTATACTTTGGCCTCAATTTTCAGAATAGGAGGATACCCATTGAAAAGAAATCAGCCCCAGTGTCCAAGATCATTGATGGTGTTGATTGTTCTTTTTTCCAAAAGACAATGTAACAAAGCCTTTAACATATTTTTTCTTTAAGAAGAAAAAAAGGCATGAGAGCTTCGCCTTGATTCGCCTTGGCCCATTTAAACTAACCGACTCGGATTCCATCTTATTACCGCTCATCTGAGACTCTATGATAACTTCCCACTTTGCAGATTAATTAAGAAGAGGTGAACTGTGTTAACACCGAGTGGCCAACTTAAACTCTGACACATTAACCAAGGCTAATCACTTATCCCCCAGCTTAATTACCACCTTTCTTAAAGCGACCTTTAAGGACCTTCAGGCCCTTAAACACACAGCAGGAAGAAATGATTTAAAGGACAATTAAAATACATTTCTTCCTCAGAAGCAAATCCTTGCAAAAATTTTAAAATGGTCATAAGAAGAGTAATAAAAGTAATGAGATCAACACACTCCATTTTTCATCTAACTAGAATTTGACTTTTGGAGGACAACAGGAGGTAGTACTTTCCCCCCCCCTTTTTTTTTTGCTGTCCTTTTTCTCGAGGAATCTTTAGACGTTTAAATAAATCTTTAGTCCACACAGAAATTCTCATTCTGCTTAAAATTAAAAGCAGGCCATTTGCAGATAAACCATCCTTAATCCTTAAGGCCACCAGCACCGATCGGTGCATAGGGCAACGAGTTTCTGTAGCGGTTGGATTTTTACGGGGCGGGTTGCTAGCCCAACGCCCAACCCTTCTCCTTTCTCATCCGGCACTTGGGAACCGGCAACGGCGGAGTTCTAGACCTCCAGCTGCGAGAAGTTACAGCCTCACCCGGGAACCGAACCAGCGATCTCCAGGTGATAGGGCGAGCAGTTTACCACTGCACCACTCGGAGGCCCCCTAAATATGAATATATTTTAGAAAATAAATATATTTTGCTTCTGTGTTTAGTTGTATTTAGTAAATGTTAATTTGTGCTGATGTAAGGTAATATAATTAAATAAAATATAATATTATCCTAGGTATATTAGATATTAGAATGTTGAAGTTTTCAAATACTTCAACACTCTACATAGAGTACATAATATTTATATTTCTATATTAAACTATATCCAAAACACAGATTTGAGGTATAGTATATAGGATTTTATTATTATTATTATTATTATTATTATTATTATTGTAAAATCAAATCAATTAAAAATCAAGTATACTTACAATTCAGTGAGATATTGAGTTTTGTGTATTGTGTTGATTTATTAGTTCATAACTAATAATTACACTGTATGTAAGAAAATGTATATATTAATACTTCAATAATGCTTCATTAATCACCACAGAATTGGATATAATCATATTAAAATTCAGATAATAAACCTTTACAATGATCCATCAAAACCCTACTAGAAGTGCGAACAGGCTCTTTATTTCATGACCTTGTTCAGTTTTTGCTGAATCCGTACATTAAGGCCAAGTCTGCAGGCTATAGGAATGAGGGATGAAACTCTGGGTCTTTATGAGGCATTGAGAATGAATATATGGCAGCAAATAAAATGGTAATGCATGTGAAGATGCATGATAGCACTGTAGGACAAAGGAGATTTCAAAAGCACAAAAGGTTATTTGTCCTCAGAGAAGGCCACGTCGAAGCGTGCAACACTTGCCTGTAATAAAACCACTGGATTGTGAGACTGTTTCCAAGTGAGCTTGGTAAAATATGAGTTAGATTTTTTGAAAATAAAAATCATCAGGTTATAAAAAATGGACCAGTAGCTTAATGTTTAGCACTGTCGCCTTGCACCTCTCTTGCACCACGCCCAGGTTGGATTCATGCCTGACCAAGAGAGATGAGCAGATGTTTGGATCCACCAGCATGTGGGTGTGTGTTTGTATAAGATGACATTTGACCTTGAGTCTGAAGTCCATTATTGCTTCCAGACCATCTAAACTGATTTTTAAGGATAACACAGCCTGCTGAAAGAGAATCAACCTTGATTTAATTTTTGACTCATTAAATTGTCCGAAATGGGAAGGACCTTTAACTCTTCATTCATGCACTTATCCAAATAAATCATGCAAACACATATCAGGAGCTTTAGTTAATGTTCACAGCATACATAAAATAAAGGGAACTATAAGATTTAATAGCTGTTGCATGATTGTTAGTTGTAAGTAATTCTCCAGCTTGGTAACACAAATAATAATCAACCTGGGTGTGTAGCACATCAGGCCTCGGGGCAGATGGGCTAAAAGACCAGAAGACCACATCGGGCTCCACTCCTGTTAGCTAAGAACATCTTTTATACAGTATATACAGTGGTGTCCAAGATAATAGCAGTGTGTTGAAAAAAGTGAGTAAAGCTCCATATCCATATAATAACTTTTAATATAAATCACATATTCTGAATCACAACATGAAGAAAAATGTGCTAAATGTATTATTAGTTTAATGTACGTGAAGAAAAACAAATATTAGTCTGTTCAAAATAATAGCAGTGTGGAGTTCAATTAGAGAGGTAAATTATTCTGTGA
>JAQMYL010000019.1:16712718-16730214 GCA_030014365.1 Clarias pachynema
TAAATTAAAAGTTATTATATGGATATGGAGCTTTACTCACTTTTTTCAACACACTGCTATTATTTTGAACACCACTGCACAGTATGTACTTCATTCTACTGTCCTGATGGTGTAAGTCATGGGTTTCCCAGACTCTATCTGTGACCAGATGCATCATGTGGTGAAAGATTTTGCAGCCATGATGAAAGATTTTTCAAAAATTCTCTTAGTGATATTTATATTTTTGGAGGAAACCAGAGATCCCAGAGCAAAACCAAACAAACATAGTAAGAACAGGTTAACTCCTATATAGACAGTAGAATGACCCCAGAATCAAGCCAAGAACCTGAAAAGAATAAAAATGTTTATGCTACATGATCAGGCTGATTAATATATATGTGTCTATTTTGAAGTAAGGGTTTTAATAATGGTTAAGCAGTTTATATTTCTTGAAGGATAAAAAGGGTACTTTGATAAATATATATATATAAATATTTTTATTAAAACTGTCACTTTCTGTGCATCAGTTCAGTGAAATAAAGGCTTCACATTTGACCTTCTGCAGAAAACTCTATTAAAGAAATACATTACAGTAGACGTTATGACTCTAGGCTAGACTTGGCTAAGCTCTGATTATGAAACTGTGTGGTTTCAAGAAATTGCTTGGCACATGAGGTCTCTCAGCTCACTTCAGGGAACCAAGTATTTAGCGCCAAAGGACCAAGTCGAGTCAAATTCATAAAAGCCAGAGGCCTTTATTTATTTAGAGAAGAGGAAACAGTTTTGGAGAAAGCACTGGGAAAAGCAATAGGCAGATCTCATTATCTTTCAACACAAAACTTCACATGCCTTGAAGGCACCAGTCCCTGACTAGCAACAGAAAGTGCACCACCGAGTCCATATTTTAGGGGGAAAAGAACTAAATGCATCAAGCGTAACAAAGTCAAGTTTTTTTTTTATTTTTTATTCATGCTATTGCATTAACACAATGGAACAAAGCCATCAGCCATCTGTGTGATTAGTCAACCTGTCACACTTCACAGTTATTGCTCTGCAGAGACAGATTTTACTGTAAAATGTCAGTCGCCCTGTCAGTTTAGTTTTATAATTGAATATCCAGCAAAAGCCCTCAGTTATTACTTCTTATTAGTTTCGCCCAAAGGGGGGAAAAGGAACATACAAACATCTACTGTAATGCAAACACATTAAACGAAACAGAATTCAAAACATCAACACATTATTAAAACAAGAAGGGAATATTTTTTCAATTCAATATCCTGATATTCAAAAGCAACTGAAATTAATAGTTTTAGTAATACCACTGGGCACAGACACACACAAACGGCACAGTACTGTATTTAATCCATTTGGATTAAGGCTAAGACATCAAAAGTCAAGAACTGACACTGGGCCTGATTTAGCTGAATATGAACAAAGTTAAATAAATGCTTCGTAATCGCAATTACAAGAAAAACTAAACAGAATAAAAAGTATCTCAAAAGAGCTTTGTGCAAATTTACATGAGGACAGGCTTTAATTGTGAACATAGCCCTTCAAATCTCATAACTAATTAATTTTTTTATTTATTTATTTTTTTTACATATGGGTGGAATATAAAAAAAATTTTTGTTAAAAAAAAAAAAAAAGTTCGTTTAAATTTCTTTCCAATTGTACAAATGATTAGATTTTTTTTTTTTTTTTTGTTAAAACTAAAAACTAATAACTAGTTTTTAGTTAATTTAGCTCTAAGAATTATAACCAATAAGACAAGGCTTTCAATTATGATGAAAGAAATAGCACTATACAGTATGTAAGAAGTTTGGATGTTTTAGCACACTTTTGCCATTTAATTGTCATTTTGCAATCTTCAGTTCTGTGTGCTTCGCTTTTTATGGAGTTTTCTGGAAAATCACTAATTGTGTCACAGAAGTAGCTTGGTAATTTAGCACTGCGTAGGTTGCAAATTGCCCCAGCATCCATGTGTCTCCATGTGATCATGATATATGTACAGTACATACGTAACAGTTCATAACAGCACAATAGTGGTTCTTAGCAGAACCAAGGAAATTTTGAGCTGTGAGTAGAAATTGACAGTTTGGGAAAGTTTGGAGTCAAATAGTAGCGAATTTAAGTTAAGCTAAGCCTTTATATGTCACATATACATTACATCACAGTGAACATCTTTCTTCTCATATCCCAGTGTTACTGGGGCCAGAGCGCAGGTCCATGATATCAGCCATGATACAGCACCCCGGGAGCTGATAGGGTTAAGGGCCTGGAAATCGAAACGCTGATCTTCCAATCAGTAACTCAGTGCCTTAACCCTCTGTGCCACCACTGCCCTTCATTTTAGGAATGCAGGTTATTTTTGGCCTCTACTATTCATTCCAAAGTGGCATGAACCACCTACACAGTCCTGATGAACTGCTATTATCCAGCCATAATAAATGATGCATTGCTACAATTTCACAGAGTAGATCCCAATATTACCAGTTCAGGATCAAATTTTGGATATGGGGAACGCCCCTAATAATATACATGTTTTCTTAATCTTTGTCACTTTTATCCTTGGATTGACCACAGTGGACCAACTGATCCACGAGATATTGATCAGGTTTTATCTCGAATTCCCTTCCTGTTGCAACCCTGCCATTTCCTAACTGGTTTTGAGACTGGCAGTGTATGCAGTGGCTGAGTTGTAGGGGAGTATACAGTAGGTTTAGGAATCTTGCCCAAGGACCCAACATTGGCAGAGTTTGAACTACCAACCAACCTATCAGCAACCCAGAGTTTCAACCTCCTGTACCACTGCGACAATAATTATATATACAGTACCTTCTCATTGGGAGCAAACTCCTGCTGAAACTTGCCATGAACAAGTCTGATGATAAAAAGGCCAGGTGTATCTCTGTATTTAATTGAGCTCAATAGAAGTGCAAAGTGTAATTTATAATTCTAAAAGAACAGCTAAATAAAAGTAAGCTAAATAATAAATGGTGAAAAACCAAACCAAACCAAATTTCGTATTTTTATATACAGAATAATAAAACATGTCTAGGGAGTTTACATGAGTTCATAGCATTGGTATAGTCTACATACAAGGCATGATATCTACTAATGCTTAGAACCAGATTGCCCTGCAACACCCTATAAGTCCTATAGCAATTGATTATTTTGCACTTTACTACAATCATATTGTATTAAAACAAGTTGTATATGGAATATTGTGAGGACAATCCCAGTTCTATGGTGATACTGCAGTGTGGTGAGTTTAGCCTGTGCAAATTGATCATAATTGCTGCATACATCCTCCAGGCAACATTACTGTATTAAACAGACAGAAGTCTGGAAATCTTGTTTTGTTTGAATTTTACTTTAGAAGTGACAGAGTGTTTAGCCTTGAGCATACAGTACAACGTTAATGGTGTAAGAAGATCCAAATTTAATGATGTGTTATAAATGCTGATTTTGCAGCAGTACCTGACATCATGTCCACACGTGAGTTCTTCTGCTGCATGATGCTGATGTGCGCCACCGCTTTGCCGTCTTTCAGCGTGAGCTCGAGCATGCCGCCAGCCAGCGCGCTGAACAGGAGGAGGCCGTTCGCGTTCCACGTGCGAAACTGGAAACTCACAGACACCATGTTGTGCTCCCTTCTCCCAGGCAGCTGCAGGAAACTTGTGCCGCTGAAGGAAACCGGGAAGGTGTGAGATGCCACACAGGAGAATGTCAAATTACGCTGGAAGTGGAGCAGAAGATTAGGAAAGCATTATTATAGTAGTTGCAATGCTATAATAATTTTCATAAGGTTATATTTTAAATGGATGAAGAAACTTGTCCCTTTAGTATTTCTTGGAAAAAGAAAAACTGCTGACATCAAAATCTAATCAAGGTTTATGGTGTCATTCCCAAAGGTAGTGTTTGTAATGCATATTTAAAACTACGGCAGCGCATTCAAATCGTTCCGAAGACTAAAACCTTGGAATGACTAGTGAGGAAATCAATGTATGAAATGGCTCTATTATACGAGCTCGCTGTGCTGTGTGATCTCTCATCTGGAACGCAGGTTTACAGATCACTCCTTGGAATCGCAGCTACAGCTATACTGTAGCATGTACTGTATACAGTATAAAGTGGGTTGAAATCCTCAGTACACGCGGAAAGCTCAGTACATGGATAAAAAAAAAAAAAAAACAGTTCAGGGAGTCAAAGTCGAGTGTCTTTATTCATTACAGCTCTACAATTCTCTAAATGGCCACTTCGGGACCTTAAATGCACTTTAGCTCTGTTTTTATAGAGAGCTTAATCAATCTGGTGATAACAACCTAGGAAAAAAAAAAATGCATTTAGCTGTTGCGAGCACTTCATAAACATGTTGGCACCGCTAATGACTACATTCGATACCTTGTGTTTTGATGAATTTTAATGTAACATGCTTAAAAATGAATAATTAGTCCATTTGATTTCAAAACGAAGCACGTCGAAGTGCAGCAGAAAAAAAGAATAGTTTTTTTTCTCCCCCTTGTATTATACAAGTCCTGTTTTTGTTCATTGAAAAGATTTTGCCAACATTTCTGGCATGTTTAATCGATTCGTCACAATGCACAGCCTAAAGCTATTCAAGGACAGCCAAATTCATGCCAAGCTCATTTAAATCTCATATTCAAATTGCGTCTGTCTAATACAATAATGCTACAGCATAGACATACACTCACTCACTCATCATTTATACCGCTTAATTCTGTATACAGGGTCGCGGGGGGGCTGGAGCCTATCCCAGGAGACTTACGACACAAGGCGGCATACAGGGTGCCAATCTATTGCAGGGAACACTAATGTCAGTTAGCCTAATCTGCATTTCTTTGGACGGTAGGAGGAAACCCACCAAGCACTGGGAGAACATGCCAAATCCATGCACATAGACCGAGGATTCAAACCTGGATCCTGGAGGTTCAAGGTGGTCGACATTGCTAACCACTAAGCCACCATGCCACCTGCATAGACATACTATAATGTTCAAAAGTAAATACCCTCTCTTTTAATTCTATGTGTTTTTTCTTGCAAAAAATAATAAAAATCATCTGATCGTAGCAGGTCTCAGTATTAGGCTAATAAGACCCCAGACGAACAACAATATTGGCTGAATGTACAGGTGTACAGGTGTTTCACATACAGTCCCAGTGAAAACTATGAAATAACACATACAGTGGAACCTTGAAGTACGAACACAATTCGTTCCGGAAGCGGACTCGCATTTCAAAACACTCGAAAGTCAAAGCGAATTTTCCCATAAGAAATAATGGAAACTTAAATTATTTGTTCCATGGCCCCCCCAAAAAATAACTACATAAAAATAAGTAATACAGAATATAAAGTAAAAATAAAACAAATTAACCTGTACTTTACCTTTAAAAAAAGTCAAAATAAATCCCGACAGATAAGTGTTTCTGTTTATGTGTGCAGGCGCTGTGTGTGTGTGTGTGTGTGTGTGAAGTTAAAGTAAGAGGAAAGGATGATTCAGACCCTTCCCTATCCCTCTTCTCATCTTACACAGTAAAACTTCCTTATAACTTCCTTATTCCTTAAAACTCTTATTTAAGTTTCACACACACACTGTTTTATCGGAAAAATTTGCAAGAAACATCGCGAATGACACTCGCGTGAGCGCACGCTAACGAATCCACTGCTGTTGAGTAAAAATAAAACAAATTAACCCGCACTTTACCTTTGAAAATAATCGCGACAGAGCGGTGTTTCTGTGTAGAGCAGAGAGAGTGTGTGTTTGTGTGTGTGGGTATGGGTGTATGTGTGTGTAAAGGCGAGAGGAGGGGTGTGTGTGAACGGGCAGTGTCCAATGACGCACGAACACAAGTAATGGCATGCTGATACAGAGAGAGAGAAAATGGATCTTTAACCTCTCTAATGAGACTTTCTTTTTCTTTACATGTGCGCACACACGTGTTATAATAAACAGTACACACGTTCTGTACACACACGGATACAAACACAAAAATAAAATATGTTTTACGCACACACACGTGGTCGCAGTGTTATTGTAAACAGTACACGCATGCACGGATGTTGATTATACCAGTAAGAGATATGCATTAATACCCAGCAGGGGAGACGATTACACAATTACACAATTCCGGAAGAAAAACCATTGGCTCAGTTGTGATCATGTGATGCTCGGCATCAAAACAAGAAGCGCATGCGTTTTTCAAGACTTGCTTGTTTTTCAAGTCAAAATTTATTAAAAATCTTTGCTCGTCTTGCGGAACACTCGCATTACTCACAATCTGAGGTTCCACTGTATAGCATTATGTAACAATAGTAACAGCAACAACAGTCCATTGTTACTTTAAAAAATTAAGGTCAGTTGTTCTGGAATAGTTCTTGCAAGAACAGTATTGTCAAGTGCTGTTGCAAAAGCCATCAAGCACCATGATGAAATCGGTTCTCATGAAGACCTTCCCAGGAACGCAAGACCAAAACTTACCTCTGCTGCAGAGGAGAAGTACATTTAGAGTTACCAGCCTCAGAAATCACCAATTAACAAACACCACCTTGTATTAGAGACTTTACAGAGCATACTGTAAGTAAAATCTCAAAAGCAACTGTTCAAAGGGGATTATTGCATATTTTGGATGCTTTTAGTCATTGTTTTATGATGTGGGAAAAAAAATAAAAGCATAAAAATGAGAACTTACAAAACTGGATGTGTCCACTTTCTTTCTTCTGGCCAGGTCTGTGATGTTTTCACCATTATAGTTGATGCTCTCCATGCAGCCTTTAAAATTCCTCCGGCCTCCTGAGATGAGTTTGCCCGAGTATGGCATCCCTCCAAAACTCAACTGCAAAGCGCAAATAAGACATCTCAGAAAAAAACATATCTATATTAAAAAGATAAGTTTAATTTACTGTTACATAACAGACATTTTTGCAAGGCCCTAGCAACAGAGGTGTTAATGCTGATCTAACACTTCCAAACCGGTTTAAGGATGAGACATCAAACAAACATTGCCATTCTCTGACATTTTGGCAAACTGGAACTCCACTGATGAAAGTCCAAACGATGGACCTCATTCATGATCTTTCATTGTGCATGTGAGACACGTAAAAGGAGATTCAAAAAAGAAGCCACAACATCTGGTGATGTACAGACAAAACTCAAAAAATGATCGAGAAATGGGAGAACTGAAACTAGATCATACAAAACAGAGTCAAATGGCTTGGTAAACAACAGGTAGAAACACTGAATGTAATACTGTACTTTGTGATGAGATATGAGGGCTTAATTAACACATTAATTAAAGTAGAAAACTCAAGCAGCTGTGAAGCATTTCAGAGGAAACTAATCAAGGGGGATGAGACAGGACATAAATGAAAACAGATGATGTGGGAAAATAAAGAGTGAATGCAGAAGTCCATGGCATCAACCTGTCAGCTGTGTAGAGCGCTGAGCTCTGCACCATGCAGCATTCTGCACAACGTGACAGAATCACCCCCCCAATGTGGCAGAGAATACTCAGCCAAGCAGGGAGGCGACACATCATCCACAGACAAGCAGAGAGGTGGAGAGACATCCTCAGCTTGAGCAGAAAGGCAGAACGATGACCTTAGATGGGCAGGGTGGGGCAGAGCCATGTTCTCTGGCAAAAAGGGGGGCGAAACAAAATACTCAGCTGGGCGGGTAGCCTGAGTAACAACGTTAAACCAAGCAAGGAGGAAGTCTGATGTCATCAGCTGAGCTAGTAGGCTGGGTACAACAGGCAGATGAACAGTAGTGATGGGTCGATTTGTTCTTTTTGAACAAGTTTTAAACGTGATTCAGAAGAACGAGTAGTCATAGAAAGTGATTTGTTCATTTTGTACTAGGTGCGCATGCACCAAATGTACTGTACAAGAAACAGAAATGAGTAGTTACCTTTGAGTCTTCTAGTCCAAATCGTTCGTTCTTTTGTCACGTGACTCCCATAGATGCTATGCAGTGCATTACATAGGAAACAGAATTGAACAGTTCTTTTCATGAGTCTTCTAGTCCGAGTCGTCCGTTCTATTGAATCTATTTCACTGCATAGCATCTATGGGATTCACATGACAAAAGAACAACCAATTCGGACCAAAAGATATGAGAGGTGAGCTGCTCATTCTGTTCATCATAATATGTCCTTAGCTGCATTGTAATATTTTCATTACTGGAGCTATAGCCAAAATTTATGTATGTAGACGTGTTGGGTGTCTATTTATTAAAAATTTTACATTTTCTTTTATTTCTGATCAAAAGAACGAAATTAACTAAATGTTCAAAAAAAGATTTGTTCATTTTGATGAATGAGATTCAAAGAACCAAGTCACTAACATGATCCAAACTTGCCATCACTAATAAACAGTAAGGCGGAATGATTCAAATAGCTCAGAGTTAAAATGGGGTGCCATTATTGTCATCAGCCTAGTAAAGGGGCAGAGTAACGTCATCATCCTTAAAGCCAGGAGGCTGGGCAATTCAAATTCATGGGGCAGAGTGAACATGGCATTGTTACAGCCAGGAGGCCGAGACATCATGACATCTTCAAAGGTTGTTTTTGTTTGTTTGTTTTTATGATGCTTGTGAATAAAAACTCATCTGGAACTACGTTCTTTAAGTTAAGGTTTAAGGAACTACATTCTTTCTAAAGGACATTTGAGTCAGGAATCCAATACATTATCCAATTTGTTGCTTCAGTTTTGGGGTCTTCCAAAACAGTAGAAGTCTATCCAGCGGGAATTTGGTGCAGCCATTGAGTGTCATTGGTGCATATTGAGTCAAAATACAAGTCCTGGAGTGACATGGCTTATTCCCTCCTGCTGCATCCATAATGCAGGCGAAGAATCTTGTGTTAGAAAAGAACCAAGAGAGTCTTTCAGAAAAGGAGAGGAGATTGATGGATGCACTTGGAGGATAAATGTTAAAAGGTGTTTAAAACAGGCAAAGGAACAGCTGATGTACAAGCAGCAGACTGTGGGCAAAATCCAAAAACACAGAAACAAACCAAGACAAAATCAAAAACTAGAATTACACATACAGAAACCAACCTTGTTGCATGACAGGATCAGACAAAGAGACACAATGGCATAAATAACAAAGGCCACATTATTACAATAACAGCACATTTTAAAAGCTGGAAAAGTTTATTTGTCTTATCTCAGTGGCTGAGCTGCATTATTGGATTGATTATATTGCATTATTGGAATATATCATGTTAAACGACATAAAAAAAAAATTTCCATTTATTTATCTTTTAGCAGTTTTTAGCTCCTTGTGAGCTTTGCCTTTTATGTAATTGTGTTGAGTGTCACCAAATGCCAATTGACTGTGTTCTGAATGTTCCTACTGTAAATGATTGGTGATTACCAGAACTTGCCGAATTTTATTCTTTTTTGTTTGTTTGTTTGTTTGTTTGTTTGTTTTTCATCCTATCGGAATGGCATTAGGCAGCATCCGGGGCTTGTAGTTCAAATCAGTGCAAAGACATGGGGTGTATGCTGATTAGGGTTTCCAAATTGACCATAGTGTATGACTGGCTGTGTGGTTATGTCTTTATGTGCTTGTGCCCTACAATGAATGGGTTGGCACTGGTACCTTAGTTTCCTGAGACAGGCTCCAGGCCCCTATAACCTTACACATGATAAGCTGTGTAGATATTGAATGGATGGAATGGCATTAATAATGTAATATGACTTATATTCTTATAAGTGTTCCATTTGGTTTAATCTTGGAATGAAGCATAAAGTTCAAATGATGTGGCTGGTCACTACAACATGGATTTAGCCCAGATCAGCTTATGCAAATTGTTAGCGTGAATAGACTTTTTGAGACCATTCCCATTAACTGGAAGCTATGCAAAACCACAATAAACAGTATTAAGACATGTGCTTAAGTTATGCAGTTGGTCATTATTAATGCATGTTGGCATTAATAATTTGGCTATGATATTAAAATAATGTAAATAATTTGGTAAAGACATGCTTTAATTTTATATATATATGGCCTCAGTATGTTACTTCATGGTGATGCTTTACTAAAAAGTAGCTGCCATGTCACCTCATTGTCTCTGCACTTTATTATGATAAGTGTCGTTTTTATTTTTATATCAAATGACATTTTTTTTAAAAAATTATTATTATTACAAAATGTGGCTTGTACTGTAAATTGACAGCATTCACCTAAACCATCCTGACTGTGTCTATCATTTGATGTATGTGCAGTCAAACCAATCCTTGCATATTTCATAGTTGAAAATCAATTTTGTATACATCCCACTAGTCAGCACATTAATATGCATTAATACTGGGTGACATCATAATCCTGTCACACATCCTTAACGTGGAGTAATACCATGCAAGAAGGAAAATACAATTTCTTGCAGGATCCACTGTACAAAACAACAACAAAAAAAGAGATATGAGGATGAGGATCTGAATGCATGCTGATTACAACACATTGTCCTGGAGTGACTCTGCAGCTTTTTGACACCTTTGGGCGTATGAGTGTAATACAGATATCCTCAGGGGATTAGGAGGAATAATTGCTTTTCTACATAAGTATTCATCTCACTTGAACTTTTTGACATTTTAGAGTTTTTATAACCTGGTACCGAAATTGTAGTTATTAAGTCATGAATCTACACAAAAAAGCTCACACTATTAAAATAGGTGAGAAATCAGTATAGTTTGGAATATTATTTACAAATAATAAAAGGACGTTGGTAACGGATTCACACGTTTCCGCCATCTTTCCCACCATGAATCAAGATAGTAGTAGCATCATATTGTAGGAATGCTTTTCATCAAACGTAACTGAGAGACTATCTTGAAGGCAAGATGGATGGAGCCAATTACAGGGTAATTCTAGCAAAACACATGTTTTAGTTGATAAACAGACTGGGTGGAGGGTCAGTTTTCAACAGGACAACAACCAGAGGTAATAGTAGTTTTTCTTGTTCTTACCAGTACTACTGTACGTAGACACAAGACGAGAATAAAGCATCCTTAGCTATGGACAGTCGTGTGTAAAAGTTAGTACTCCCTCTTTTCATTCTAAGTGTTTTCATGTAAAAACATAATAAAAATCATCTGATCATATCGGGTCTTAGTATTAGACAAGTCCGACCTCAGACAATCAACAACAAATAACATTTTTCATCGTGCAGATATTTATATTATAGCAGTTGGACAGATTTAAAGGAGTATACGTCTCCCTTGAGTATACTCTGGTATACAGAAGGGTTCATGGTCGACTCAACGACTGCAAGTTGTCTGCCAGTGTGTTTGACAGTAGGTATAAGGTGTTTCTCCTGAAATGCTGTTTGGTTTTCACCAAACATGGCTTGTCCATTAAGGTCAAACAACTCCACTATGCTGCGATGGATTGGCACCCTGTCCAGGGTGTACCCCGCCTTGTGAACTAAGCATCCTGGGATAGATGTTCTTTTTCTTCCACACGAACCATACTTGTTCAGTCTTCTTCTAATTGTGCAGTCATGGACTTCAACATATGAAATGCTCAGTGAGGCCTGTGGAGTCTTGGGTTTCTTTTATTTTTATGAGCATTGCACATGGTGACCTTGTCCTTGAATGTGCTGGGACATTCACTACTTGGAAAATTGGCAACTGTCTTGAATGTTTGTTAATAATCCTTCTCACTATAGAAGGTTGAACTCCAAATTGTTCTTTCCAGATTGAGCTACAGCAATGATTGCTTCTGTAAGACCATGTTTTTCCCTCTTGGCATTATATTAATGCACATCTGAATGCTTCAGACATGCAAACTTCCAAAACATCTGCTTTTATAAAGTTCTGCACACATGCTGACCATTTAATCAAGGGATTCATTTTTGTTAAATAAATAAAGTCATGGTAAAAAAAAAAGTTATATTTTGTATTTCGTCTGAGGTTGAGCCTGCTTTTTCTTTAACCTTTCGTTAAGGCAATATTTTTTTTCCCTTCTGGTAAGTATTGTTAATCAATAATTTCAATTCCAGGTTGTAATAACAGTTAGGAGAAATGAATACTTATGTAAAGAACTGTATAAAGAGATATCAAGATATTCATATTTCCCTACTAATTTAACTAAATTTACTGTTTAATACTACTAATACTAATGAGTTCAAATAAATCGTAAAGTATTCATGTAATCTGATCTCCAAAGATACCAATCCAATTGAGTATCCATAGGATATACTGGAAAAAGTAGTCCAATTCACAGAGGCCCCACGCCCCAACCCACAGCACCCAAAGGATGTACCGCCAATGTCCACCTGCCAGACCCTAAAGCACGCCCCCAAAGGACCTGTGGAGTCATGCCTCAAGGTGCCAGAACTGCCCCAGTGGCACAAGGGGAACTCACACAATACTGGGCATAGTGTTTTGTGTTGTAAAGTTATGGCTGATCGATGTATAATCAGTAATTTTTTTTTAAAAAGGATTGTTTTTTCATTGTCTAAAATATTTAAACACCATTAAAATTTCCATACTTAATTCCATGTTAATGAAAAGCTATTAACACTTGCCTCATAGTCGAGATCAAGATGGTCAAACTCTCCATTGGTGCGAAAATGCTGTGTGTGCTGATCCAGGGTGAAGTTGATGTTTCTCCTGTAGCGTTCGATCACAACCGAATGCCAGTGATGATCGTCCAGCAAGCTTCCACTACTAGCCGACGTGTGGCCCAGGATGGAGCCGTACTGGTTACTACCTGTGTTTCAGAATTAAAAAAAAAAAATCAAGTAGAGCATTTATTGTGCCTGGTTCTGAATTCTATGTTTTTAGGATCTTGTTTCAACAGTAATGCTGATCCAACTCTGGACTTGGACAACTTGATATAAGGGAAATGTTTATAGCATGATCAGAAGTGATAATGAATATAAATGTATACCCAGGTTTATCTGGAGCAGCAGTCTTCCTTGTCTTAGCTCCAGCGTGATGTAATCACCCTGCTGACCCTCGCCATGCAGGATCACCCCATCGCTCTCTCCCGTTTTGAACTTCAGAGCTATTACATCCTTCAGGATCTTCATCTTTTTCATCTTAAAACGGTACGAGATCACGCCCTGGCCGTCAAAGTTAATTACATCGGCCCCTGAGGAATAGGAATGAGACAGATAATGGAGTGAGGAAGAAAAAAGAAGCATAAAAGGAGGATTAGAGATTTCAAAACGGTTGAGGCCATGACTTAATAAAAAGAAAAAGTGGAAGTTTGGGGGTGAAACAATATATACTAAACTGTGACTTTGGGTGAAAGTATTTTACTCTCAATAGGCTGTGGCAAATTAGAAATTTTAATAAGTGAAAAATTAGTGACACATTGGGTTTCTTAGTAACATACGTCAAGTGGGCGCCATGGTGGCTTAGTGGTTAGTACTTTCGGATTGCACCTCCAGGGTCCAGGTTTGATTTCCAGCCAGGTTCAATTCCAACCCTCTGTGTGCATGGAGTTTGCATGTTCATGCTTTAAGAGTTTTTTCGAGGTACTCCGGTTTCCTCCAACAGTCCAAAGTCATGCATATTAGGCTAATTGGTGTTCCCAAATTGCCGGTAGTGAGTGTGTGTACAGTATGTTTGTGTGCCCTGCAATGGATTGGCATCCTGTCCAGGGTGTATCCCATCTTGTGCCCTAACATTCCTGGGATAGTGTCTAGGATCCCCGCAACCCTGTATACAGAATTAAGTGGTATAGACGATAAGTAAGTGATACTTTAAGTGCATACAGTATCAACTTCAAATTATGGATTTTTTTACTTTGTACTTAGTAATATGAAAAAATATATATTTTGACAGGGGAAAAAATGTATGCATCAGAATAATTCATGTAATGCTACAATTTTGCACCTGGTGTCATTATAAATGACATTGGTGGGGAAGAAACAAGTAGCAATGATGGTAAATGTAAAGGAACATCCTAAAGTTCTCAAAGTCAACATTAAAAAACATCAACTGAGCCAAGAAAGCTTCAGCAAAGAACAAGGACCTTAAACATCACAATTGGTTTGATAAGATTCATGGAGCTTTCACAACTTCACAACTAATCAGACTAATGTGCTGTCAGACTACCGATACAAGATAAGTAGGAGAGAAACCTGCAGTCAGACAAAAAACTGTTGAAGTACAACCTGAAAGCAGCAGGAAAAACTGTTAAATAGACAACAACAAGCAATAAAGTGCACCCCAATGATCTCAATTCCTTCACCTCACACAAAACTCCTCGGCTAAAGCACTAAGCACAGAGATGTGTGTATTATGGATCAATATACATTGGTCAGACGAAACAGCATGATATGGAACTGCTTCTGTACCAACAATACTGGAGCATTACACACCATTAAAAGAAACATAAATGGAGAAAATAGCCGTGACCGAGAACAATTTTATCTCATCAGACAAGAGACTGAATCTGGGGAGTATATATGGCCAAGTCAATAAGAAAACAACCATGCACATACAGCCAAAACAACTCCAGGATGCCTTGCATGGCCTAACCATGGCTTAGCCAATCTCCTGTCTTTAATCCCATTGACAATTCATGAAGAATTTTTTATTCTAACATTAAGAACAACCGTTATCTTTGGAAACAGATGGTACTTACTATAAATCTGTCAAAGCTACAAGGGGCTTTCGAGTTAAGCCGGGACTTTTGATTATTCAGAATAACAGAAGACAATTATAAGAGTAAAAACTACTTTTATTTCTCTACAACCCCCTAGTGTTTTGTTTGTTCTTGGAAACAAAAGAGCAAGGACAGAAGTTTTCTCAAGACACCAGATCCATGTTCAGTCTGCCTGCCTCATGTCTGAAATGCTGGCCTCCCAGGAACTCCTTTAAATGCAATGTTCTTCTTCTATTCATCTTCTATACCGCTTTATCCTGTATTCAGGGTCGCGGGGGGCCTGGAGCCTATCCCAGGAAGCTTCGGGCACGAGGCAGGGTACACCCTGGACAGGGTACGCAATGTTCTTTAATAGAAAAATGGCCTGGTTTGATCACCAAAGGCATTCTATTTTGCAGGACAAAGCACGACTTGCACATCACAGGAACTCGACTGGGAGTTATTGCCACATTCCCTGCACAGTCCTGGCCTGGCACCAGGCACCGTTTTGGGTCGTTCTAAAAGTTCCTAGGAGGCCAGTGTTTCGGGAATTAAAAAAAGGTGTGAAACAGGCAATCCAATCTTGGCTTCTGTGTATTGAGAAAACATTATACAGTACCTGTACCTTGATGTATAATATAAAAAGTACTGCACTAGTGAAATGCTGTGATAAGTGCCTTAGTGTAGCAGCGGATTATATAGAGAAATAAAGGGAGTTTTATTCTCAAAACTGTGTTCTGGGTTTGAGTTCAGTGCCTCTCATATCAATAACAACAATGGCTTTGTGGAAATCCTAACATTGAATTTTCATTGTAATATAGTTGCAATGTCCTTGCATGATTGTTCCAATCTTGTTTTTAAAAGTTAGAGTGATTTTTAAAAAATGACTTCTTAATAAACAAATACAATCTCAAAAAAAAAGAAGAAATTTTGGCGCATTTATGCCAATTAACATCCATTCGCACAATGTCTGACCACATGGCCCAATTATGTTTCTAACAGGGTTTAGAAATAGGATAAGAGACACAACAGCTTCCCACACACAGTATGTGTATTCTGGTTTTATGCATCTCTTAGTGTTGTAATGTTACCTCTCTGTTTTGTTTTCTTTTGGAAATATCACTGTGAGTTGCATCTTAGCTCCCAAATTACAGTATTGCAATATAGTCCGAATGCCATCATGTCCGTTTTAACATAACAGATCTCAGACGTTAAGACGTTACGTTTGTTTTTTAACATTTTTGGCTACTTTTCAATTTAATATTTCGATAAATTATTGTTGTCCAGTTTTTTATTTGTTATTTATTTGTTTATTTAATAATTTTTTAAAGCACTCGTTGTTACAAATGGCATCTATGAACATCAACAGCATAGTGAATGGACCACACAGTACTGTCACAAAATTACTGTATACAGTTCTGATCAGGCTATCGTTTTTGTTACGATTGCTTTGGCAACCAAAAATCCCTGCTGGATAGGGATATACCGTGTGCACTGGAAGTATAAAACATAATGAAGGCTGTCAGCTTTTACCTCCATAAACAGCAAAAGTGCTGTTGCAGATTCTTCAAAATGCTTAGAAAACCTCACTGGCCCATTTCCTTATAAACCAATATACAGGGTACCAGAGACTACTAATCATTAAAAAAAAAAAGGTGCTTTTAATGCTGCTCTATAGAAGAGTATTAGAATAGTAGTAGAATTTTCATGTACAGTAGATTTTTTATTAGTACTTAGATGAAATGGAATTTGTCATGATCAATGCAGCTACACTTAATGATGTGAAGAGGAATTGGTTTAACAAACAAACAAACAAAAAAGAACATTACACCATTATATATGCAATAAGCTTTTATTTTTAAATTGAAAAAAATCTAGATAAAGTCTATATGAAAAATAGTGAATGGAAAGATTGTGATTGTAAATTCACAGTAAACTCACAGTATGGACATCCATAGATTTCTATCCTCAAGCCTATTTGACCCTCTTCACTCCAGCCGAGAGGGACGAAGCATAGAAACCGGGCCACGATGGTGTACTGAAGATTGTGGCGCACCACGCTCTCTGTGTTTGAGTTTCCTGTAAATGTCTGCAGATAAAAAGGCACAAACATCTGTTTTATTATACTCATTTACATATAAATTGGCGAGAGTGTTCTTATCCCAAAGGTAATAGGTGAGAAAACTCCTACAGTTCTCCCACAGCCTCTAGACAAGTCTGAAATGCAAAAAGCAACACTGATTTTCTATTTAATGTTGTTGTTGTTGTTTTTTCAGTTAAATCTAGCAAGTTCTTGGACCTTAGCCATTCAGTGTAATTAGTCAAAAATGAAGCCATGTTAGCTTTTTAACTCTTGTCTTGTACAGTACATGGTTTAATCAATCATCTTCACCTTCACAAGTGGCTGAATTGATCCATTATTATTAGAGGAGCCTATAATTAGACAGACATTTATTGTAGATTTTTTTTTAATCACCTATTTTCCCTCTGTCGATACGACTTACATTACATTTCAAAGTTTTGTAGCGGAAAAAAAAGTGCATTAATAGTTATTTATATGGTGATAAGGTTACTGAAGAATTCATTTTCTCCAGCATGCTCAGTAAAAGCTAACAACTGTTGTACTTACAGTACTGTGAAAATATCTTGGGTACATACAAAAAGTTCTATAAAGAGCACTTAAAAGTAATAAAATAAACACAGTCAATATTTGGTGTGAAAAAAACAGTAGTGCTAGATACAGATTTTTTGTAGTTTTACACAAAGTAAAACAGCTGGATGTTTTAATGAGAATGCTGGAGACTCTTGGAGAGTTTTCTCATAACTGTCACTTTTCTCCAGTATTGTAGAATATAGAAAAACTAACAATATGCATACACACACACATGCGCGCA
>JAQMYL010000019.1:16761787-16774151 GCA_030014365.1 Clarias pachynema
CTGTTGGAAACCATTTCAGGTGACTACCTCTTGAAGCTCATCGAGAGAATGCCAAGAGTGTGCAAAGCAGTAATCAGTGCAAAGGGTGGCTATTTTGAAGAAACTAGAATATAAAACATGTTTTCAGTTATTTCACCTTTTTTCGCCAGGAAACTTAGGGCACGAGGCATGGTACACCCTGGACAGGGTGCCAATACACACACATCACACACTACGGGCAATTTGGGAACTTAGGCTAATCTGCATGTCTTTGAACTGTGGGAGGAAACCAGAGTACCCGGAGGAAACCCAACACCAAGTATGGGTAGAACATGCAAACTCCACGCACACAGAGGCGGGAATCAAACCTGGTCAGGAAATGAACTTGAACCCTTGAGGTGCAATGCAATGGTGCTAACCACTAAGCCACTGTGCAGCCTTAAAGCGAAATCTTACACCAAATAATTGATTTATTAATATAAGGTTTGTCTCATATACTGTATAGTGCATAGAAGAAATGTAATGTAAAACATGCTATTTCATGGCATGGAGACCGTCACAGATAACATCACAGTATTAAAATGGTGAGGTCAAATTGTTCGTGAGCTTTCTCATAATCTTCAGAGGTAGGCAGCTCTGACATTTTAAAGGTGTTGATTCACTTTATAGTGAAGGAAAGAAAGAGGGATAAAAAGGTTGAGAGAGCACTCAGGCTTTAGCAAATGGATTATGCAGAGTCACGCTGAGGAACTCATTCACATTCAGTCAGTGAAGACACATGATCAATAGACCCGGAATCTCTCTCACTCTCTCTCTCACTCTCACAGCTGATTTATGAATTTCAGGCGGGTTTCGAGCTGTGGCAGATGAAATGTGCTGCCCTTCCCTGGACAAATGCTGCAGGGTAAGCAGATGTCCTGTTAGTCCACCATATCAGTAGGAAATCATTTTAAATAAGCTCTCTTTCATCACCTTTTTCCGCTGCCTCCTACACTCATTCACCTACATCCAAAACTGTGTTCAGCACTAAGAGGAAATATTAAGAAGTGCACACTTTTTCATACATAAGTAAGGATTTCCTCCCCAGGCAGCAAATTGACATTAACATCAGTCATTCCACTGGGCCAACACTGGCTGCTAATGTGTGAGCCACCATCGTTTTGTCTAGTGGAGCAATGATGGGTCACCTGACTTGACATCAGCCATTCCTTTAGGCCAACATCATTTTGTTCATAGGGTAATTTATCATTGTATCTCTTTCCTCATCTTTCTTTTTTTCCAGACTAAACATATATGAAGAATTTGACCGCAAAATGAGATCTCCATTTTGTCGGCTTTTAAAAAATAAGGAAGAAGTATTGCAGTATGAGCAGTATTGCACACAGGTGTTTAAAAGCACAAATGCCCAAATAGTATGTTAAAATGGTTTGGGTTACATTATTCAAAATTTCGGATGATTTTGCAAAATGCTATAACTCCATCTCTGACAGTTGTGCTACAATGAATAAATCACCCTTCAGTTGTTTTTATGGCAGAGTAACTACCATATGTTGGTTTTCAAATTTTAATTAAAATGCTTTGATATTTTTTTGTAATGAGACATAGAAACAAATTGGAACAAGGGAAAAAGTGTTCAATTTTGTTGCGTACTAAATCTTTTTTGTTAGAAACAATTAGTTTTCAGCCTCTTCAGCTTCCTTCTCTACCACTTTTAGTATCATTTTGGAAGTTGACCGCAGCACCTTATCCTAATTCAGATATGCATGTTATTATGTCAGTCAGGTCTCGTCCGACTACATATACGTACAGGTTATAATAAACTTCAGAACTCCCAAATGGAGAACAGGACATACTGTACAGTAGCAGACAGAGCTAAATGTCACAGATGCAACAGCTTCCCACACACAGTACATGTCTTTCATGCCCTTTTGTACAGAAAGACAGGGATCACACATATTTTAGTATTATAGCATTATGTTCCATTCTATTTGGAAAATTACTGTGAAGTGCAGCATGCAGCAAAACTGACTTCGTTATTTGTGACAGCAGGCCTAGACCCTAGCTCCGCTAGGGGTGGGGCGTCTCAACTCACTGTGGCTAGCTTTATAAAAGGACCGCTGATCACCAGTCCAGTGAGTAGTATGCATGTGTGTGTGTCATGGGTGTATGGTTTATGTTTTAGTTATTTGGATTTCCCAACATGGGGCAAACCACCGTGAAGGGGCCACCATCGAAACATAACCGCCTCCTAGGCTGCCACACCTTCAGTCTCAGCCAGCCTGGTTGGTTGACCTGCCTCGACCGACCGTTGCTACCACCGAATTCCTAGGAACTTCACAGAGAGATTAGTTTTTTCTTTAATAAAAGAGCATTTTCTCCTATCATCCTTGTGTCCTGATGTCTGGCTACCCTGCTAAACGGTTAAGAAAATGTTCTGTTAAAGAAATCTTGAGTGCTAGTGGAAAAGAATTTGCCAAAATTAGTGAAAGTCTGAAAATGGTATTTATCTCATTTTGCATTCAAACTAGTCATATAATGTCCATCTTACTTTTGTTATTGCTTGTTATGGCTGAATTCTGGCAAACAGACGAAAAAATTAAAGAAAGTTAAAAAGTTAAGAAACCATAAATATATTCCATATTATTAAGTTCTTTTCCTGGAAATAAAAGACTGGGGAAGAAGCCACCTTGGTAAGCCTATTTAAATAAAAGTAATGAAATTAAAATGCTTGCTAGGTTAGTATCATTTCCATATGTTCTATGTTGTTTACCACAACATTTTGTTAAATATCATGGTACTTAATAGTGCTACAGTGGCTACCAAAGTTCAGCAGGTATCTAATATGGTATGTTTTTCCAAGTATGGTATAGTACAGACAGTACCATATTATTGCATGTACCGTTAATAGTTTCAGCATACAATATGGTTTTTGATTAGTAATATATACATTCAATAGTACCCTAGTATATAAATATTACTATTATGATACATAAACATGTATAATATATTTTTGACAGTATCCTGGTACTGTATGTGCTCCATAGTTCCATATAGCAGAAAAATGCTAATATGGTAATTTGTATTAGCATGTTCGATACTATAGTACATGCACCATTGTTCTAATGTATGTACCATGGTAGAACCATATGAAGTGTGGGTCATGTACTATATCTGTAAATAAGTGCCATGGTACACTAAAAAATGACATGGTAATATAAACCATGGTATGGGTACCATCAAACTACCAAGGTACAGTACCTATAGCATGGTAAGAGTTTTTATGGGTGGGTTATGAAATAGGTTGGCTAGATAAAAGCCCTTTCTCATGAAAAACTCCACACAGAGTCCTACACAAATCCTGCACATGAAGATTACAATCCCACTTCAAATACTATACACCACTGTTGTTTAGTAATGCAGAAATGTAGTGTTAAGGAAAAGTACATATATTTGCATTACTTTTGAGAAGAGTAAAAAAAAGTATCCTCTAATAAATATATGAATTATGTACTTAAGTACAGTAACAAAGTGTACCAACAAAGTTATTTCCATCTCTGGGCTGATGAAACAAAGTTAGTGTGTCTTTGGCAAAATATATGTTTACTGCAAAAACAAGGCAGCTTATCACTCAAAGTACACCATATCCATGGGGAAGCATTGTTATGGAAGCATTATGCTTTTTCATTGCTTCCCTTCGGCGGAGACTGGGACTCTATAGTAAAGAGAGGGAATCATGGAAAGCTCCAAATTCCAATCTACTTGGCACAAACCGTGTAGGTCTCTGTGCGACAGCTGAAGATGAAAAAAAAAAAAACATCCAGCACAATAACGACCCAAAGCACAAAATCCGTGTCAACAAAATAAAGGCTTTGGAAGAGGAAGATCAATGCATCAAAATGGCCCAGGCAGAGTCAGATCCAAATCCTTTAAAAAAAAAAAAAAAAAAAAAACATGTGGAACGACTTAAAAAGTTTTTCACCATTATTTACCATGGTTTTTATAATAATAATAATAATAATAATAATAATAATAATTCTTCTTCTTCTTCTTCTTCTTATTATTATTATTATGCACCAACATTTTTTAGAATTGGTGTGCAGATTTTTTTATATTCGCTGTGCACTTCATGGTCAAAAGTATATGGGCACCTGTCCATGACTGCCACATGAGAGTCTTTCTCAGACTTTTGCCACAAGTTGCAGGCAGACACATGATGACTTAAACAGCTCTGTCCAATTTCATCTCATGTCCAATCTCAGAAAAGGTTAGCATGGCTGTTGCTTCAACTTAATTGGTTTAATTGGGTAGGTGTCCACACACTTCTGGTCAGGTTTTCACATACTCCTGGACATAATTCTGTTTGTTACTTAATGTACAGTGAATTAAAGCTACAGCTCTGCAGACATGGGGACATGATGTCAGTGTCTACTGTACTGTATATAAACAGCTTTTACTAAAGTGAGACAAATAAGTAATGATTGTGCAAAAAAAAATTAATATACAGAGCACTATGACCTTAAAGGGAAATTCTGATGCATTAACGAAGATCACACTTTGGATCCCTATTATTTTATTTCATCATACAGCAAAGCTGACCATCCAGTGTGCTAAGCTGCACTGAAATGATTACAGTGCAACTGTCGGACATTGCACATGAAGGCATTAAGTGACAATACAAGCTGCAGACTTTTAAACCTGTACCTAAGTGGAGGAAGTAAGAATAGAAAATTATAGCCTTCTTTCTAGACTTAAAAGCCTTTGATCAAAGTGCACAGCTTATATACACTCTGACGGCTTGCTTTCGTCCATCGCATACACTGAGCTCCAGATTCCCACGAACTTTGTTTTCAAAGGCATAAAAGACATAAAAGGCCTGCATAAGACTCTTAAGCGTCTGAGACCGACAGGCTTCTAATGACTGAGCGAAAGGTCAAGGTAGCAACTAAACTTTTAGTTTATAGACTTATAAATCATTTAACGTAACAGTAGGTATGACTGTTTAATAGTGTAACATTCTAAAGCAATTACACATTCACATAGAGAGGAATTGTTAGTAATTCATTCAATTATTCAGTCATATCATTATGTGATGAAGGTCAGAAGTGCTGTAGAAATTACTAGCGTTAGGACCCATCATTGATGGCAAAAGAGTTTGTATAAATATTAAAGAGGTTAAAGGTAAACAGAAGCTGATCAGCTTTAATATAATCAGATTTTTAGAACATATGAGACAAACTGGTTTTAAACTTCCCATAGGAAGATTCAACATATATTGATCTGTCCATTCATCCTCGAAGGTTCAGTTTTCATAGTGTACTCTTCTTTTGTTTATTTAGTTTATTTTTTTGGAGTAAGCCATGCTGTGTCATGCATTTGTTTGTTTTTGGTAAGGATTGTGGAAGTTTGTCATGTGCATTGCCATCATTTATGTGTCTTCCGCATACTCTCTCTATACACAGTAATCTATGGTTTTGATTAGCTCTATTACGTGACGCATATAGCCACGCCCAACTCGAGGGAAAAAGCACTATATCCATCCAAAAAAAAAAATGCTAGACCCCATACTACCCATTCGAGAGATTTTAATTTAATATTTGTTAAATGTTAATGTTTGAGATATTATTAAACTGCATAATCTGTTTCCTGTAACCAGTTTTTCATGCATTTCATTATTCTTTATACTAGTAATGTTGGAATACAAAATTCCAACATACTAGTTCCTAGTATAATACAAGTAAATCTGACCATTTTAAAATTGTTATTAATCGTGATTAATCACAGACTATGACTCTGATTAACTAGATTACATTTTTTATTTTAATTAGTTGACAGCAGTAGTATCAAAATTAATTATCTCCCTTACGAGATTTGGTTAACTTTCTATAATTGACTCAGAATTCTATGGGTAGAAATTCCTTCCTTCAAATAGCTACTCTTTTATGTGCAGAAAAGCATCACTTTGAATTTTGAGTAGGATAAGTTACAAAAACAGAAGACTGCATAATTCAGGTGTTCAAAAATGATAGTATTGAGGTTATAATTAAAGACTAGTGTATTTGTGTTGACTTTTCAATAATACCCAAATTTGACAAGTTTAGTACTGTAGCTTATTGTTACATAAAATGTTGAATATCTGTGAAATAAGTTGATTCCTACTGTAGTATCACAAAGAAATTCACCCAGATAAAAAAATTTGACAGAAAAGGGAATATTTTCTATACAGAATTCCCAAATTTCCTTTCCAGTAATCCCAGTACACACATTCTACTTCGCAATCCATCACCACTGTGTCAGTGGTTCATATTATGAACTAATAATCAAATTCTAACCAGACATGCCATTTTTTGGCCTTCTATTCATATATCATTCTGTAATGTCCTGTGAATTATAATGCAGTGCAAGCACTAGACAAACAGGTGGACCCAAGATCAGCTACTCATTAGGTGCAGATAAGACAGACACATTCCACAGAGAGCACTTAGACATCTGGGCTTTTTTTTTTTGGCAAGGATGGTGAATGTTTTATGACATTCACAAGGAATTTTCTTATTCGTTCTCTCTGAGTGTTTGGAATTCAAGTCAGGTTGTGGTGTGTCTGTAGCTGATGCCAGGATGCCAAGAAGCCCCAGCTGCCTAGATGGACTGATTTTCTAGCACAAATGGACCACTCATTGCATCTCCCCAGTACTCTGACAATGTATGCTCTTCTTATATCTTCAGCTCAGCCTCTTTCTGAAGCTTGACAGGACACTAGCTCATCTTGCCCAGTTGTCTGAAGATGCCTGAAGATAATATTAGACAGCGGGTTAAAAAGGGCAGCGTAGTGAGACTGAGAGAAAACAAGAGAGTTTCAGAAGAAATCAGGTTTGACATTTAGTTTCTGTAAGATGTGTTTTTAATCCAGCTATGGCAGCAGCCAGACTTGACGCATCATTACACCACGGTACTGTTCAATTCTTCATTCAGATCGGTCAGATGTTGAAAAAAATGGTAACTATAGTGAATCTATAGTGAATGTTTGTTTGTTTGTTTGTTTCACATGTACAGTACTGTGCAAAAGTCTTGACCCCTTCATTTCATCCATGTATTTGGCTGTAATTTTCAGTCCAGACCAGTTTCAGATGAATGTTTTGACCTATAAATCATTCAAGCATAAAAAATCGTCTAACATAAAGTATGAACCAATGAGAAACACATGTGTTTGGATGGATGGATGAATGGATGGATGGATGGATGGATAGATGGATAGATGTTATTGACCCTAATGGAAATTCCAGATTTTCAGAGAGAGTAACACAAATACAAGTTAGAGATGTGATTGCTCACTGTATATCTAAAACATTTTTTCATATATCTTACCGTATAACTTACATATAGTTTACTTCGGCGTGTTTTATTCCTTACTTAGAAAATAATGTTTTAGTTGCATATATTGCAGCTGTGTACATTTGTTTTGTGCCACAGTAAAGTCTTCAGGATAAAAGCATTTGCAGATTGTTGGCAATATTACAGGGCAACTGTGGCTTACCTTACTGAAGGTAATAGGGAGAGAAAGAAAGAGAGAGAGAAAGGTTGGTGCAGTGTTTTGTGGATGTTTGGTAACATTAGTCATACAGTAATTAAACAGATAACAAGTATGAAACATTGCTCTGTAACACATAAAAAACGGCAATCCTTGTAAAATTGATATTGTGTAAGAGGAATAAAATACAGGTTGGACATGCTGTTGTTGGAATGGAATCAACCTGACGATGGAAACTGTAATTTTGCATCATTAATCCCCCTGAGCGAGTTTTTTCCCTTACTTATAAAATCATGTTTCAGTTTACGACCCACAAAAAAAGGCAAATGAACAAAACACTAAATATTGTCATAGTGATTTACTAGTGATTAGGATACGGGTGATGCTGAATGCTGGAACAGACGAGAGGGAACTGAGGTTGCTGCTTAGGTTGTACATAAATAACCAATTTTTTAATTGTATCTTTATGCACCTTGCAGCTTGTGGCAGTAAAACATTTTCCCCATTCCCCCATGAATATTAACATACTTACAGTATGTGAAACATTCTGCTTGATTTTCTTTCTTTTTTATTTTCAGGAAGAAATAAAAATCCTATTATATTTCAAGAGCTATCATCTTGTACTTTGGTAAGCTCCTTAAAACAAAACACAGACAACACCTTCTTTTTCTTCCAAGTAAACATGAAAGCCTGCGTGTCTTAAACGCCACAGAGTCTGCACTTCTTCTGGTAAACGTGATTACACTTACAGCATGTCTTCCTTTTTTTTCTCTCTCTCTCTTTTTTTCATACTAAGCTTTTTTCTTTTTTTTCGTTCTTTTTTTCATGCCAAAGCGAGCTCCTAACTGCTGGCGTATTTATTTAGGCGACACACCGCAGAGATTTTCAGGAGTAATTCCTTGTGTGGTTTAAGAAGTGTATTCAAGCTTAAAATTAAATCTGCACTCCTCACTCCTCACTCCTGCCTGTCTGTAGTGACAGATGGGTTTTGCTAAACCTCTGTAGTTAGTAAATGCTTTCAGGAAGAATTTATCCTGCACTCAATACTGATTGCTCATGAATATTTGTATGCATCTGTAATATCTATACAATTACAATAAAATGACTATGGTATATCAGTTTTTTTTTTAGTTGCTGTTGTAATATTTTTTTTTTCAGTATAAACAGTGATGATGGAAATAGAGAAAGAATGTTTTTTCGTGCTGTAAAGAAAGACACAAAGGGTACAGAACAGACACTAACATTACTGTTTCTGATTTAGAAAGGCTTGCTATTTCAGGACTTTAATTTCACCATGTTACATTCAAAAATTGTGCAAATAGTCTCCAAAATGCAATTTTCAGTTAAACAATCAACCGATAAAGCTCAGTAGTTATTAGAAAAAAAGGAATAGAAAAAAAAACCCACTATACTTTAAAAAAAAAAAAAAAAAAAAAAAATTATTTGGAGAAAATGTTGTTTTGGGCCAAGAAAATCTAATATCTAATATGAGAAAATGTAATGTGTTATTACAAGAAAAATATGGAGATTTACTTTAAAAAGCATTATCCCAGCAGGAGCCCTAATGTTGGATGAACGTTTCAATATAGTTGTATTAGATGTTGTGATGACCTTCAATGCCTGTGAGTTTTACTACGAGGTAAATACTGTACTGTACTGCAACATAGTGTTTGCACTGCATTCAAACTACATCATATCCGCTTTTCCAGAACAGATCTGAGATCTTAAGCAACATTTTTCTACATTTGGCTGCTTTCCAACTAATTATTTCAGTAAATTTTCTTGCACTTATTTTTATGTACTTACTAGCGTAAGTGTGTCCCCTAGTTGTCCAGCTATAATCAGACATTTCCTCATCAACCTCTCTGTCTACTGGAATAACTACAGATTGTCACTGAAAACTGAAAACTGTTCACATATGAAGTGACTCCATGTTGGAAATGTAAAAGCAACAACTTTGTCTTTGTGTTTCTTCCTGCATGTGTCTTATTAGGTTTATCCAGTCACTTCACTTCAAACAGTTCAATTAAAAATCTGGTTTAAAGCTTAAAGTTGTTTTGCGGGATTGTGTTAGGGGCATTCGTTCAACATTGTTCCGATGTCATTTTATCCAAACAATTCTAACTTTCAAAAACAACCTAATGTCTGTAATGTTTTCTCTGTAATGTTTTGACAACCAAAAATGCCAGTTGGGACATTATAACATGACAATCATCATGTAATTGGTAGTAAAACATTAAATTATAAAGTGAATTATCAGGTGTCCTGAAAAGTTTCATTATAAAAAGATGGAAGTTTGGACAAAACCAAAGTTGTGCGCTTAAGCTTCCTTCAAAAGGAACTATTTTTACAAAGATATATTAAATGTAAGATGTTGGAGTGGTGGCTCAGGTGGCTAAGACTCTAGGTTGTTGATTTGAGAGTCTGAGGATCTGGGGTTTGAACCCTGTGGTTGATGGGTTGCCACATCCATACTACCCAGCCACTGCATGCAGTGTTGGTCCCATTTTTTTGAGAATTGTAATTTAACATTTGTTAAACTTTAATGTTTGAGATATTATAAAACTGCATAATCTGTTTCCTCTAACCAGTTTGTCATGCATTTCTTTATTCCAACATTGCATGTTTACAAAACAAATAAATCAAAATATTTTAAAATTATGATTAATCATGATCATTGACAGACTATGATTGTGATTATCTAGTCATAACATTTGAAATGAATTGACGGCATTAGTTTTAATGCAACAGAAGTAAGACTGAGATTAGAATTAACATTTTGTTATTACAAGAAAAGATCACATTAGTATGTGTTTGATTATAGTGTTGTTACTGCAAGAATAATATTGTGTGAACACAATGCATTATTAAGATTGGGGGAAAATTACCAGCATGAAAATTAAAGAATTAACCAAATTTCACTTGATACTTGGATTGAACTAAAATGAGATACAATGAAATACTGACTTATTGATAATTAATGCAGGAATTTCAGAATCTTTTAATATAATTACTACTTACAGTAGGCATACAAACCCCCTGTCTCATGAATTAAGAATAAAAATTTTGCCAGAATTTTTATTATTTTTTTTTTTTTTACATATTTGTTGTGTTGTTTTTTTTAATGCAAGATTTAGTGAAGGCGTAGCACTATGGGTCCCAAGAATGTTAGCAAGGACGGTAGAAAGATGAAAACAGTGCCACGTTCAATTAAGTCTTTAAGTCAGCCGGTGTCTAGAGGAATCATAAATTATGGTTAAATGCGGTTTAATGACTATTTATTTCATATTTCACTTCATTTGAATGTCTTTTCTAGATGTTTTCATTTTTAATATGCAAACAATATATTAAACATATTATCTGCATTTACATTATTTCCTATGGGAAAGTTTTTGCAATATGAAATTTTCGCCCTAAGAACTCGTCTCTGAAACAGATTAAATGCTATGGGACCACACAGATTGTTTCATCAGGACAAAATAGAAAGAAAAAAGATTTTCATTGCGGTCCATGTGTGAAGTACAGTATGTAAGGTTTTGGTGTAAAATTTGGCAATCATCTGCTGTTTTATTTCGCTCTGCCTAGCACAGTAGCTCAGGTATGATCAAAAAGAAATGATAAATAGCTTTCAGTCCACAGTTTAAACATGTAATCAGTTTCCTGCCCCAGTTCCTGTCTCATGAGACTCTGCACCTGTTGTGGGTCAGTGAGGAGAGGATAATCATCTAACAAGAGAGAAGCTTGTGTGAGTGTGTGTAGGTGTGTGTTCAAAGTCTCCTTTTGTATGAATATGAATAGATAGGAGTGATGTTAGTAAAATGGATAGAGTGAGGGAGAGACAGGAGGAGTGTTAGTGCAGAGAAGTGATGAAGAAAGCTGAGAGATAGAGTGCAGATGAATGAACCCTGACACTCCCTCACCTCTGATGTATAGCTCATTACCTCACAGGAATTAAACTCGCATTTCTCTGGCAACACACATAAATTATGAGCCTTTCTATAACAATGAAGGTTGTGTCTCATTTCACATCTAATGACTAAAGGTGTTTCCTTTTATTCAAGTCATAAAGCAGATGGCCTTAAAGGAATGCCACACAAGCTTTGTCTCTTTGGAAATTAGGAAACTAATCAACAACAGCTGGGTGTGCGATGTACTGTAGACCCAAGCGAAGTTACTGTTAACGTGGTAAAGTTGCCAAATCAAATTGTCAGCGCTTACATTAAAAAATTTTAATGAACAACGCACATGTTTCATTTTTTAAGGTGGTATCAAAAAGTTTGGAGACTAGTTTTTAGCCCACAACACATGGTTAAGAACCGACCTTTTTCGACATTTGTGGCATTATGCGTCGAGAATTTGTCCCCAGGGACCAGACCATCAATAGTGAATTCTACTGCAAGGTTTCAAGGCATCTGTAGGAGGCTGTACAGCGAAAATCTGAGCTTTTAAACAGAGCAAATCTTAAAACTTTTTGATAACCCTTGTATATACAGTATAGACGAGACAATTTATATAACAATTAATAAAGAATAGTACAGTATATTGAGAAACATACAGTACTGTGCAAAAGTGTTGAACCACCCTTCATTATGTCATATTAAATTAAATTAAATGATGTAGATTAAATTAAAGAAATGAGAACCCTTTTTTTTTTTTACTGTGACAGGCAAAGTGCCGAAAGATTAAAAGAATTAAAAAATTGGTTGTTTATGTAACAACCTCAGCAGCAACCTCATTTCTCCTCTCGTCTGTTCCAACCACTCAGCATTCAGCATTATAAGTATACTACTTAATAACTACTAATCACCAGCCTGATCATTTGTCATCTCCTGCACCTGTTTCTCCATGATTCATGCCTTAAAT
>JAQMYL010000019.1:16780360-16795329 GCA_030014365.1 Clarias pachynema
CCTGGAATTTGACGGGAATAAACTGTTTTTATAACAACATAAACATGTTAATTAGACAGTTATAAACCGTAAAAAAAACTATTAAAATCTGTAAAAAAATTTACGCTAAACTTCTGCCAACCACAGCTGCCATTTTTTACCGTAAAATTAAAGTTTTTTTTTTTTTCACAGTGCAATAACGGTGCTACAGTATTTTTTACGGTACAATTCTGGCAACCACAGCTGCCGGTTTTTTACTGTAAAATGTACTATTTATTTTTTACAGTGAGGGGTAAGGGCCTTGTTCAAGCAACACCAGTGGCAACTTGGTTAAACCAGGGGACCTACCGATCGCTAGTTCAATGACTTATATTGAGCTACGCCCTCCGCTAATATTAGCTTAATTAGATAAGTAGACTAGCAGAAACTTATTATAAAGTGGATTATAAAAGTGGATATTATAAATATTAAAGTGGATATTATAAGGTGATCTTATCAGGCTTAAAATGTCTTTCACTATTGAGCGTTGTACCATTTCTTAGTTAATTAAATAATTGATTAAACCAATGTATCTAAATGAGACTCGCTAGTTTGAATTTCAAAATGTCCGCATCTGAAAACAGATTATTTTCAGATAATAAACCTAGTGACATGATTTATATCATTCACTCGCATCCCCTTGTGTTACTGCATATGTCTACCATGAACTACAACTTCCAAAGCTTCAACCCCCCTTCACATGACTGAGCATTCACCTGTTGTAAATTATCTCAGCTCATTTATATAGGTTACATTTACATTACCACCCTGAAGTGATGCAATTCTGATTTAAAACCCTAATGTGACACATCTTTTCAGATTGGATCTGAGTCACTTTCAAATCAGGCTTTAATTTCTTCTTCTGGACCTCAACAAATGCAGCCGACCAACTGCTTGCCGAAAATGTGTTCACACAAAAATATGATGGGTTTTAACTCAAATGACATGAGCAAACACCCATTGATGTATGTATGCTTGCAGTTTCAGAAGACAGATGCGTCCACATTAGAGTCAGAAAAAAGTCACTTGTAATAATGAATGTTAATCGTCATGAAGTTGTACCAAAGAAAACTTGAAAATTAACAACATAGCTTGTGGTGGGAAAGTAGCCATAGAGAATGAGCAATGAGCATGGAGCATTGCTTGCTGGGTTGTGGTTTCCTCTTCTTGAAAAACAAATCAAAATAAGAAAGAAAAAAAAAAAGATGCATGCACAACATGCTTTTGCCCATGATATCCTGTTTGCCAATTGCTTGTTTTCATTAAATACTAATCTGCATCATACTTTTCTTTCAACATAAAGTTACTATTGATCAGGAAAGACATGAATGGCATCTACAGTACATGTGAGTTGGCCAGGAATAACCAATGATGAAAAGATAAACCTGGCTGAAACCCAGGGCAACCTGCACTTCTTATACAGACCCAACACACATACTCACAAATTAGAACCACTACACTGATGTCCCTAATCTCTCATCTGTACTGCCCAGATGGTCATAATCTAATGTGTGTTTGGCCTGCAGGCCAGGTGAAATTAAACCAAAGACCTTTAAAATGAATTACCTATAGTTCAGGGCCATTCCTCCACTCCTACCACAGACATGCCTGCCAGTCCAGGAGCAGACACTTCATGTCACTCACTGTTACATCCAAAATTGAATAACCAAGAGCCCTTTGAATTATTGATTAGCCTTTTCATCTGGTTTAATTATTATTTCCAGACACACAGGCAATCTGACACCATGCCAGTGGCATGCTTTAGGAGAAGGCTAACACTAACAAGGCAAAAAAAAAAGAAGTTTGGCTCATACACTTATGTTGACTTCATTGTAAACATTCAGCTCTAGAAAAAAAAGCAAACTAAAGTTCAAGTATATACAGGAAAAGTATATATTGTATAAGTCTTACCAGCATACATTTTTGGTCATCAAAATGTGGTGACAATGCTATGGACATTGGGAAAATGTTGGCTTTTGAAAGTTGACAATTTGACACGTTTACAGCATTTAGCAGATACCATTATCCAGAGCAACTAACTTTTTTTTCTCATTACCTATCTAAGCATTTAAGGGTTAAGGATTATTCTCAAGGGCTCAACTGTGGCAACATAGTGGTGTTAGGGTTTGAACCCAGTACCACAAGTTACCCGTGCCCCATAATAAAATGACATTGGACCCATGCTTTCTTTGGTAATTTTTTTTTTTAGATCACCACCTCCCTGAGATCAAACCTACCCTTTCTTTGCTTGGTTTTTCCTTTTTTTCCCCCTGACCACACCCACTTCCTATTTGCTTTGGGTTTAGACTCCCTCTAAGCATTCCGGTCTTGTTTATATGGCTGTGCGCCTGGAACTCTGTAGTTATCTACACCTGTAAGTTTTGGTGACTTTATGGTTTTATCATGACATGTTGATCATGTTGTTGTCTACTTGAAAATTAGATATTGTGCCAATTTCTACCAGCCAGTGTAGAGTATCCTATTAACATTTATGTTTTTTCTAGACGCTGATAGTAACTGTAGCAATGTACGGGTGTAACATATAGAAAACACAGACAAGCAGAGTGAAATGTACCAATGCTGTCAGTCGTATGAGAATGCCACTTGTTCAACCAAGTTAGTGGACAGGTAACTTTTGTATCATTAGTATTCCTGCACACAAGTGTGACGGCAGGCCCAGAGTCAGTGCCTCTTACTATCTGCCACCCTCGCACTCAACAAAGCAGAGGAACACCCAGCATGTATTCAGCACCATGGTCAGCTCCACCTCATGCCTACTCACTGTGGCTGAAAGCAGTACAGCACCTACAGTACCTTCCTGGTGTCTACAGCATCCATAAAAGGGACCAACCAACATTAGAGGAGTGAGTAGAATGGGCTGGATGTGATACTCATAGTCCTACTTTTCTGCACTCTCTTTTGCAGAACTGAATTTCAGAAGCTTTCAATTTGGGACACTGCTGGGAAGGGACTGCCCCTCAGCCTTGCTGCCTCCTCCTGCCTGCCCAAGACTACCTGCTGCTACTTTTGGAGGCCACCAAGCTACAGTACCTACTTGACACCTCCTCGATGATTTCCCCTAGCCTGCAAATTTTCTTTTGTGTTTTATAAATAAAAGAGCACTTCTTTCCTTGGTGTTCTTCCTGCCCCTGCTAAATGCTTTACAAGAAGTCACTTTAAATTTTCATCCACATGAGCGTACCTTATCAAAATATACTGCAGAACAGTCTAATATTTGTTTTCTGTATGGTTTACAGTTTACTGTAGAGTCTGGTGTATGCATTTATAGTATTTATTGACTTTGAAATGTTTGTCACTATGTCTAAAATTGTGTCATGTCTGTTGGATCAGTCTGTTATGAAAGGAATGCCAACAAAGCCTACTTAAACCTGAAGCTTAAGAATTTCTTTTTCTTCTTCTTTTTTTTTCATTTCAGCATGCAAAAGAACCAAAGGCAACAAAAAGGTCTCCTTAAATGCATTCAGAGTTCACTGACATATTGTTCCATTAACTCTGAATACCTAACATAATTCCTTTTGTTTCTCTGGTGCCTTTCTCACACTTCGCACTGATGGCCGAGATAAGCTTTCCATGCTTCAGTGTTTTCTGTCTGCTATTTATGCATGAAACCTCTTCTGAATTTCAACAGCTGAGATATTTCAGAAACCTCTGTACACTCTGTTCAAGAAGAAGTATGAAATTGCAAGCCCTGGACCTGGACCTGCCCTTGTAACTATTCAGTGAAAAAAAAAAGAATGAAATTGCATACCGGTGGGGAAAAACAATGCAAGTAAGGACCATTATGTTTGCTCTTTTATAACGATCTCTGTGCTGTACCTGATTTTGGACAGATCCTAGATAAAATCTAAAGCATCTCTTCTATCCATAGAGAGTGGGAGAAGTGCACTCTGAGAGTGCAATGAGAGGCGGAGTAGTTTTATTAGGATCATGTAACACTCTCTGGCAGATTAATGCCTGCAGCATTCAGCCCAAAATCACGCAGCGGCGAAGTCAGGAATCTCTGACATCTGTAGATGTAGAACATTGATGTAATTGGTAAATATTTGACTGTCCTTCAAGCCTTTTGCAAAAGGGCTTTTGCAATGTTAAAAATGAAATTCTTATTCCTTGAAAAGAATATATCCTTATTTTATAAATAAATCAAGACTAGATATGCTTTTATGCCTAATATTTAGCTAATTTAAATCTGTGCCTTAGAGCCTGGCTTATATCTGGACTGACTTATGGTGATGTTCCAAAAAATTTAAATACCACCAAATTCATACACCATGTATTCATTCATTTAACACAAATGCCATAAGCGATACAAAATCATACATCCTGATGGAGAACAAAACAAAGCACTGTTATGTCAGTGTGATAATGGGGTTTTTAACAGATCCTCCAGTCAAAGCTGAAAAGCAACCCAAGAGGATAATAAGTTAAATATTTATGGAAATATTTAAGAGGTAATAAACTATTAATGAATCACACATTTATTTCCACCTCCTTACCACCTTTATAATGAAATAGTTCACAGCTGAAGCTGTGAAATGTCTTTAAGACCACAAACTGATTAAAGTGCAAAAATAAAGGTGGGAGGTGAAAATAAAAAAAGAGAGTAGAGGTTTTACTACTTTAGCAAACTCTAAAGTAAACTTGCTTGTTTATGGTAGTTAGGTTTGACCCTCTGTACATTTCACAAGTCTACAGTACTGTGTTTTGCGCCACCCCTCAGTTCTTCATGTTAATTTAAATTCATTGATGTAGGTTTTAGTGTGAAAAGGTGCAAAGTCCCTAAAAATAAAATAAAAATTGGTTGTTTATGTAACAATCTTAGCAGCAACCTCATTTCCCCTCTCGTCTGTTCCAACCCCTTAGCATTCAACATCACCAGTATACTAATCACCGGCCTGATCATCTGTCATCATCTGCACCTGTTTCTCACTGATTCATGCCTCAATTTAGATTTTTCTTATGCTTAAATGATTCATGGCTTAGCAACCAAAAACATTTGTCTGAATCTGGTCAGGTTCAGGGCCTGGACTAAAAAATTAGAGGCATAAAATCCTTCATGAAGCCTGGAGAACTATTCCCCAAGCCTACATTAAGAAAGACAAGAAAGTCTAGCTTTTTGGAGGCAAAAATATGAAGAAATTAGTTGCTCAAATACTGTACATTTGCCATATGAACTAATTGTCGAAATCAGTTTTGCCATTGAGGCCTGGGTCAAATGTTGTAGTTTTTAAAGTTACTCTCCAAAAGGCTTTTCTGTGGAGAAGATGTTTCAGTCTGTCTCCTCCTCTTACAGACTTGGGGATAACCTATGATTTTTAATGAGTTAGGTTTTGTGTCCTGCTGTTTTATAATGATTAGCCAAGGGATACTAAGGATTTTCACTCTGTATTGCAAGTTTATGTTCAGACAGTCTTACTTTGAGTCTCCCTTTAGTATGTCCAATATAAAAACATTCACACTCACGTACAGGACTATATACCACAAAGAATGTGTTAGAGTTGGCAAAACTTATAACCTTGTAAATTTTCTGGATGAAGACATCTTTGAAGCAGTCTATTTTTGAAAACATTAGCGCAGTAGTTACATCTGCAACAGCTATAATTACCCAGTGGGCACAGAAGCCACATAGAACTATTGGAGGGGTAAGGGGCAGGCAGCTCCTCACCAATTTATCTTTCTGTGTTGGATTGCATCTAAAAGAGAAAGTATCAGAAAACACAGTTAGTAAGATAGGATCACTTTGTACAGTATAACATTTCAGTTATTCTGGATAATGTACATTTTGGTGGAGATAACAGTTTTTAAAAGAGATGATGAACTCGTTGTTGTTGCCCTTTTGACTGCTCCCATCAGGGGGTGTACACAACTTGGCTCAGGTTGTACACCGGATGCTCAACCGTCCAAGTTTATCTGGGATTAGGACCGGCACTTCATCCAGTGGCTGGGATTTGGGCATGTGCTGGGAATCAAGCATGGGCCTTCTCCATGGCAAGGTGAGAAACCTACCCCTGAGCCAACAGTACCCATCTGCTGTACCATTTAGTTTTGTCCAAGTAAGGATTAACGGCACTGTCTGTCTTCCCAAAGGACCAGCACAACTCGGGGCATATGTCATACCCATTGCAGTGCCTTTCTTCTGTTTATAGAGATTATCCTGAAATAAAATTATGTTGCTTTAAGAGTCCATCCTGTCAAAATGACAAAATAAAGAATATTTTCCTCTTGCCTTTGAGAATCAATATCCATGGTGACTAATATTATGCAGTTCATCCAATATATATAGGTTGGAAGACAGGGTAGAAACAAAAGGTTTGATAAAATAATCAATAAATGTGGAGGCCATGTCATTTAGTCAGTTTTTAATTCTGCCTAGCCATGGACCAATAAATGCAACTTATCTTTTATCTGCTTTCAAATACACCACAATTTTATTGTATTTTTTCTTACTGAGCAAACGTCTGTTTTTTATTGATATATCTACTACTAACCAAAAAAAGCACCAGTTTCTTGTTTATCCTTATTGAGGACCCACGCAGTTCTTCCTGATTCACTTTATTCTTTGTTATGTTGAAGACCAAGAATGAGTCTTTTGAGGAGCTGCTCTGTTCTTATTTTTCTATATAAGTTTTTGTGGACACGATAAATAACGGTTCTTTAAAAATGAACAAGGCGAAGACTTTATCATCCGAGATTCTTTACTTGGTGATCGAAAAAAAAATTTTGAGGATAAGGAAGTGGATTCTTTGCTTTTCGCTTAATACCGAAACAAGGCTCCAAACTCTTACTCACCCTTCATCTGTATTGCTTTATCCTGTACAGTATGTAGGGTCGAGGGAGGCCTGGAGCCTATTGCAGGAGACTTGAAGGGCACGAGGCAGGTAAACCCTGGACAAGGTGCCAATCCATCACCGGGCGCACATACTGTACATACACTTATTCATACACCACAGGCAATTTGGGAACACCAATTATCCTAATCTGCATGTCTTTGGACTGTGTCAGAAAACCGGAGGAAACCCACTAAGCACAAAGAGAACATGCAAACTCACACAGACCGAGGCTGGGAATCGAACCCACACCATGCAGGTGCAAGGCAATAGTATTTTGCTTGTCGATGACTGTATGGCTGTGCTTTCTAGAGGCTTATCCTATGCCTGTTCGCATACCACTAATGAGTTTAAAACTAATGTTGCCTCTACCTTCAAACCTAAATCGACATTTTTCCCATGAACAACAATGTAAATGCAATAGAAGGAGTAGAAGGGGAGACAGGACCAATACATTCAAGAGGCTCTATACCACTTAAGTAATCCTAAATAGTATCTACTCCTAACATCTAATCAATTGATACGTGTGGAACAAAAGCTAAATACGGTAATTGGCAAGCCTAAGGAGAAATAGATATAAGAAAACGAACATGAGTTTTTTTTTTTTAACCTAAAAACTCTCGTTTAGCATAATTTTATGTGTCCCTTACCTCCTCCAGTAGTCCTACATGGCTTCAGCATTTGGTGGGTAATTATACAGTAGCTGTGGCAGATGTAATCACTACATGAATATGTAATATACATGAATATTGTCAAGAACTGCAAATAGTGCAATTAATCATATAACATTGTAACTGATCCTTACTTGGACCAAATGAAATGGTACGGCAAATACATTGATGACTTAATCAATAGTTTTATGGGAACTGAGGAAGAGCTTTTAGAGTTCAGCCTCACAAGAACATTCACTCAACAAAAGAGAATCTTAAATTGGGCTTAGATTATAGCATATCCAAAATATTTTTTGGACTTAATGATAAAAAAGACCATACACAAACAGAAAAAGCAGTGATCATAACACCATGTTACTGTAAGACCAGAATGCTTTCATCCTTCTAGCCTCATTTTCCTTTCTAGCCTCATTCTGTCTCCTTTAGGAGAGTTTCAGAGGTTGAGAAGATGTGATTTGGAAGAGGACTTTGATGAACAGGATATTATAATGGGTCAAACAAAGGGGATATAAGACAGATATCCTTAACGATGAAGATTCCAAAGCTTAATCTTTCGACAGGAAAAAAAAAAAACAAAGCTCTCGCCTCCGACATTATCAAAAATAACTGGAATATTATACAAAGTGATCCTATCTTACTAACTGCGTTTCCTGATCCTTCTGCTTTCTCATTTAGACAGGCTCCCACACTGAAAGACAAATTGATCATTAGCTACCTGTCCCTTACCTCCTCCAGTAGTCCTACATGGCTTCAGCTTTCGCTTGGTAATTATGGCTGTGGCAGATGGAACCACTGCACTAATTGTCAAAGTGGACTGCTTCAAAGGTGGTTCCACCCAGAAAATCTACTAGGTTAAAGTTTTGCCAGCTAATACACATAATTTGTGGTTTGAAAATGTTTTTCTGTACTAAGCGGAGACTAAAAGTTGGACTGGCTGAACATTAACTTGCAATTCAAAGTGAAGATTTTCACTATCTCATGGCTAATCATTAAAAAACAGCAGGACACACAAACCCTAACTCATTAAAACCCATAGCCATAGAGGTTATCCACAAGTCTGTAAGAGGAAAAGACAGATTGAAGTGTCTTCTCCAATAAGATATACATTTTAAAAGCTACAACATTCTCAGGCCTGAATGACAACATTGATTTTTCTCCTTTTCTTCTATATATTTTGTTTTATATTTAGTTTGACCAAAGTTAGTCACGTTCCTTTTTGGCATGTACATACTGTATACTAATTAAACTGTATTAATTTTGTTTGGGAATGTTTATCATTGGTATTTTATAGTAAGTTTTTTTTTTTTTTGCAAAAATGTGAATATGGTTTGTTTTAAACTTTTAAATTTACTTTTATACCCATGTTTCCTTCTTTTTTTTTGGTTTTCATTATTCTTTTTTTTTTTTTCCAGTTTCCATATGAGTTTACTACATTATGTATTTCTTTTTATATGTCCTTGATTGATTGAAGTCATTATATAATGATGTACTTTTCCTTGAACTTTGCACCCTGATGAAGGTTTGTGTGAGCTGATACGGATCAGTTAGTCAGGTTTTAACTTTGTCTAGTCAGTGACCAATAAAGATGTTTTACCCTTTTGAGCAAGACAGTATGTTTGTATGTTTATAGATCTTATGTGCACCTGACATTACAACGTCTGTCTGTCCACTTTTGGACTGCAGAGGGGACATCATTTCCCAGATGGCAGTGGCAAATCCCACATTCAAAACCAGTTACAGAAGCATTTTCAGCAAGAAAACATATCTAATAATGTTATCTCATCTTAAACAACATGTTGCCTCCTTAATAATTGTTTTTAAGTTGTTCTAAATTGCCTCTGAACCAGCCATGTTCTTCTGTTCATGGTTTATATGAGCTACAAAGCTAACTAGCTTCTAACCCAAGGCTAAATCCCAAATCCCTCTCTTACCCCTGAGCAAGTGTTGTACTTGGTGTGATAAATAAGATATTCTAATTTACACCATATATAAGGCTCCCCTGACCCACAATGAGGCATTGGTGAATCAGTGGTAGGTTTCTCACCTGACTTCTTTTGTTTTGTTTTTTGGCCTTTAAAATACACATTAACTGTAATTATCGACGAAAATGCATAAAGCTGGATCTCAGCATACAAACGCTAAGTACGTTAAGAATTTTTGCCTTAAGAACTGAAATGTTTCAAGAAATTTGTTTCAGCAGGCGGAAACATTTTCGGCAAATGATTAAACGAAATGCACCAAACTGAACTCCAATTTGCACCTACTGTACTGTATGTTGCATGTACGTCCGACTTGTGTCCACAAACTTGTTTGTGCCAGTGGAAAGCCAACCGAAGTAAGTTTATCTTTTTTTTTCTTTTTTTATTTCATTTTGTGCAAGAAGCAAATAGGGCAGCAAGAAGAAATGGGAGCCACTTTCAGTTTAGTTTTTTTAAGCAGTTGGTGCCAAGAGGACTCCTAAATTAAGGTTAAGTGAGATTTAAGGTGTAATTATTTCATAGTACACCTAATTTACATGTCTTTTCTAAATGCTTTGATTGTTTTTATATACGAAGATATTATATTTGGTTTTGGAATTTGGTAATATTGGTAATATTCTGCATATATATCTGCATTTACATTGTTTCTTATGGGAAAATGGATTTTACAATACGAAGAACTTAAGAAGAAGAATGCTTAAAAACTCGGAATGGATTAATTTGTCTGTAGTAACCCAATGTCAATTAATGGTACATACTGCTGTCTGTGGTTGTGATTGACATCAAGGTAGTCCTGTGTCTGAAAAAGTCTGTTTTGTCTGCCTTCAAATAACCTACAAAGTTTTTTTTTTCTTATTTTTTACTAGTAGACATTCGTCCTTGTTTATTTATTTATAGTAAAATAAGACTAGTTGAGGTCGAGAATGAAAACCAAGCCTTTGCTTCAAATAAATGAGTGTAGTATACAAACCTCTGTGGTATTTTTTTGTATTTTTGTCCATTGATATTTTATGCCTTTTGGTTTTTTTTATTTTTATACTTTGACCTTTGCTACTGCAATCTCGACGACTCCACAGTGATGGACCAGGACCTACCAAGTTCTGGTAACCATAAGCTTATGCTAGGAAAAAAACATCATAAGTCAGCTCGCAAAAGTTATTTTTGAGCCAAATTCTGATTTAGAAATCCATTTTGGAATAAATAAAAAAAAGCATTCCCTCACGTCTTAACAGCTCTTTTTACAGTCAGTGTAGCACATCTCGGAGATAAACAACTGCTTTTCAGCATCTGCGACTTCACCCCACTGAGTCATCTAAGCTCTGCTTTATCAAACAGCCTCGTCAGCAGGGAACCACACCTGAGTGCTGCTGCTCCCTGTCAGCTACAGGGGAGACAGAGAGAGCGATGGCGGTAGGATGTGTGATCTGCCTTGTCATCACATAATGAATGGGGCTGCGTGAAGATGGAGAGCGCTATACTGTAACACAGCACTGCAGGGATTTTAGGAAAATGAAGAGTCGTAACTTGACTCTACAAAGAGTGCTTTAGAAAATAACATGATAAACAGAGCCCAAGCCGGCCCAGCAGTTCCTGGAAAATAAATGTTTGAACAAATGTTTATCTCATTAATGTTGACTTTTGTCACAAGTGGTGTGTAATGAACAATCAAATTTGATGTCTGCAGGTTCACTGAAAAATGTTTAAGAAGGAAAATGATAAATGTTGAAATCTTTCTGTTAGGGGTCTTTATTGGACATTCTAGGAAGGAGTCTCCAGTTCCAGTGATTTTTAACAGTCACAGTTGTTTACTACCACATGCAAGTCTTCAGAAAACCAAAAAACATTTGTATTTTTTTGGAGATGAAAAACAAATTACATGGTTATTCAAGAAATTAATGTTTACAGCTGCACTGTCTGGTGAAAAAAGTCACTATTGAAGAAGGATCCAATTAGTGGGCTGCCTCAAGCAAAGAAAACAACTAAGGATATTTTAAATTACTGGAACTGGTTTAAGGAAGCTTCAACACTACCAGAATGTGGAAGGATAGTGCTGAACTTTGTGGAGAAAATGTGGTTGGAAACAAATCATGAATGGAGATCACTTAAACACTTGAAGTTCTCACATACAAATAAAATTTCTAAATTTAATTGTCACATACACAGTCATATACAGTACGATACAGTATGCAGTGAAATGCTTATACGACCGCTTGCGACCTTAAAATCATAACAATAACAATGAAAAATAAAGAACAAATTATGGAATAGAATAAGAATAAAATATAGAAAAACTTTGCTGTATCAAATAGAAATATAAGAGCTAAATATAACTTAACTGTATAAAGTTGGCTGTACAAATATGGAAAATATGGAAACTGTTGTGGAAATTGACAGAATTTCATTAAAAATGTCTGGGGAGTGTACAAATTTACATGAATGTGGAGATGTAATGACTATAAATGTCCAAAAGTGTGCAAAATGAAATGAAATACTCACTCATTGTCTATACCAATATATCTTGTATACAGGGTCACAGGGGCCTGGAGACTTATGGCATGAGGCAGGGCACACTATGGAAAAGGTGCCAATGTATTGTAAGGCACACACACATACACACACACACACACTCATTCACACACTATAGGGGCAATTTGGGAACACTAATCAGCCTAATCTGCATGACTAGGGGAGGAAACCCGAGTACCTGAGAGAGAAAACCCACCCAGCACAGGGAGAACATTTAAACTCACAGAAGCAACCAGTAACAGTAACAGTAATAATAAAAGCAAGAGCATTGCCATACACACACAATGTGATGAGAACTTACAGGATTGGGACTAAATAGCAGTGTGACCATGAGAAAAACACATATTAGTAAGACAAAAATGGTTTAATTTAGTAGGGAGCATAAATAAATAAAAAGCATTGCATGTATAAATTTCTTATAAAATTGCACAATCAGAATGTTTTAATTAGTTTTCACACCAAGACCAAGACGGCACCCCTTCCTTAAGAAGATGCAACTTAGGTTATCCACGATAAAGTAACAATAGAATGAGCATGCCATTCCTTTTAAATATTTTATCCTTGTTCTTAATGTAAAAAGGCCAACAAAATTATGAAACTGTATCTAGTAGTAGTTTGAAAAGTGTTTTATCGCTTGTATACTACAGTACAGCAGCTTGTAAAGCAATACAGCACTCCAGAGTGTGATGGCATTATAGGAAATACAGCGGTTGTATCAGTAACTGCTTTCCACATAATGATTTTTTCTTAGTCGTTAACACGAATGTTTCAAACATAATTAAGTACGAGACTATCTGTTACACTTGTACTGTACCATGCCACACATCCAGATCCCCAGATGATCCACAGACGGCGCAGAACAACACTAGAAGTGTGTTCAAGAGTAAGAATCCATTTATCTACATGTACACTACCGCTCGTGCCGGGGAAAACACTGGCAAGCACGCAGAGACTCCTGGGCTTTACACCACTTACTTAAGTGCTGCACTCTCAAACTGACAACTAACCTCTCTGGCACAAACGCACCACACACAGTAAGCAGTCCAACACGACACTGCTAGAAGCTGACCGATTCTGCCCTCGGATCAATAAGAGAGGAGTCAGCCAGAGTTTACACACAGCTGATGCTAGTTACTTAAAAAAGAAAAAGAATTCAACAACAAATCCACACATCAGAATAATTAAATATTTGGGTAGAATATTATCACATGTTGTTAATGAAGTTTATGCAGGTTATACAGTAAGTACCCTGTAAAAACCTGAAACCTATAACCCGGCAAAGCTCACTAACTCACTTATTGTCACTTTATCCTGTATACAGCGTCACAGAGGCTTGGAGTCGATCCCACCTAGATGGGGTGCCAATCCATCGCAGGGCACACACACACACACACACACACACACACACACACAGGAAATTTGGGAACGCCATTTAGTGTAATCTGAATGTCTTTACCAAGAATACCCAGAGGAAACCCATCAAGCACGAGAAGAACATGCAACCTCCATGCACACAGACCCCAATACAGGAATCAAACCCGGACCCTGAAGGTGCAAAGCGATGGTGGTAACCACTAAGCCACCATGCCCTACAAAGCTGTCTATATTATATTTTTACACACTGGTGGCTCAGTGGTAGGTGTTTCGTCTGCCATGTGGAAGGCCCGGGTTCGTTTCCCAGCCAGTGCCCAAACCCCCCAGCCACTGGAGGCAGTACCGGTCCCAAGCCCGGATAAATGGGAGGGTTGCGTCAGGAAGGGCATTCGACGTAAAACCTGTACCAAGTTGTTGTGCAGACTGGATATTCTGCTGTGGCGACCCCTTGCCGGGAGCAGCCGAAAGACAAACAACAACACACATATGTAGTTTTTAATTCATTATCTAGGCCATATGAGGTATATTGTTATTAGATGTTTGATATTCAGTGAAATCTGATTGTGTAATGTACCAGGGACGTTCAAGCCATTTCCACATGTCTGTGCCATTAAAAGAGTTCCTGGGAAGTCCGCGTTTCAAACGTGAAACAAGCAGTCTGATCATGGCTCCGCCATACTGAGAAAATCTGGTATCCAAGCACTAGTGAGACGCTGGGATAAGTGCATTAGTGTGGCAGGAGATTATATGGAGAAATAAAGGGAGCTTTTACTCTTATAACTGTCTCTTTTATTGTGCACAGCTTAAAGTTACAGTTAGACTTGAACTTAGAATGGAAATTCAAAAATCTGTCTACTGTAGATTTTAATATGCTGACACTGGGGACTCCTTCCAAAAATGCTAAATAAATTCCTATAGAAAAACATAGAAAGTTAAACTTTACCTTTTGATCAATCTGAATTGAAAATTCACCTACAGTAAAATGTCAATCTCCTGTAAGCGGCCTTGCACATCCTCTATGGATTATGTTCACCGGCTCCTACTTCTGATTATGCTATCTATGTGGCTATGCAACTCCCGGGATGTTTTAACCAGCATGGAGCTGAGAGTCTGACATTTATTGCTATTCAGTTGTAAAGACGCATGTTGTAAGGGTCACTCTGTTTGCCTGTGCCTTTTGTATTGTTTTGACCAAAGATGGTTGTTTAAATCATGCAAATATTGCACAGAAGGAAAGAGAGAGAAAAAAAGGGATCCTAGCGGAAGAAATAGAATCAGTCAAAAATATTTGGACAGACTAATAACAATAAATAACACAGATCTGTATAACTTGGGAGCCCAAGACTGAATAACAGATTCCAATTATTTACTGTACATACAGTATCCAGACAGCACGTAACAAGACGTTTCAGATAGGGGAGAATCTTTGACCTTGGAGGACTTAAATAAGAGGAACTTATATAACTTGTATGACCAACTTACACTACCGTTCAAAAGTTTTAGAACACTTTCTAACTCCATGATGGTTCCTGATTTTTATTTCTTTCTACATTGTA
>JAQMYL010000019.1:16795429-16811525 GCA_030014365.1 Clarias pachynema
GTATTGTTGTAGAATGTAGAAAATAAATCACTAAACAAAAACAAAGAAATTTGCAAGTGACCCCAAACTTTTGAACGATAGTGAACCTTAGACTGAAGGAGCTACTTGGATTATTTGGTTCTACTAAACTACGAAGAAGTCAAGTTGACATGACTCAACTTCCAGAAAACCTTACCCATGATTGTGTGTATACTTTCCGCAGACAGATGTATGACGTACAGCCTTCTGTAAAAAGTTTGAACGTTTTACTGCAGTTTTGCTACAGAATCTTGTCACCGTACTGTGCTTGAAGTCTTCTGTAGAGAAAGACAGCATGATCCTTAAAACAGGGTGTGTAAACAAATTCAACACAGTTTGACATCAACTTCACTTTCTCTGTTCAATCAATTAGCAGGAAGCTTCGGTAGGAAAGAATGTGAGCTCTGCATTAGACATCAATTTAAAAAGAGATATTTATTGTACATCTCAGTAATTATGTTTCTACATCCTTTTCTGAAGTTTAACAGAAAAAGATTATACAATATTAAAAATGTCAATTAGAGAACTTAGATGTAGTTATGGAATCAAATCAGGTTGTTGTTGGACTTTCGGCTGCTCTGAAACCCAGATTTTAGTTACTGATGTTAAATTAGTGCTGCTTTCATCAACTAACCATTCAAGTACAGTTTGATGCGTTCATTCGCTCTGTATTTGAAGGTCCGGATTTATAATTTTAATTGCACTAATATTATGTATTTATGTCATTAAAATTCATTGCATTCAGAATCATTCCATAAACTGCAACATGGAATAAAAAACTTTGGCCAGTCATCTGTTCCTGCTGTCTTTAGAAACTAAATATGTCATGACACCCATAACGAGTTTTCAAAAAATAATAATAATAATAATAAATTAGAGTTGAGTGGAAAAAAAACAAACCTTTTTATTTTCCCAGACCGATGTTCCTGTGATTAAAGATGAGTCAAAGATGAGCCACAGGAAGCTTTTACATTTTTCATTCTGTCACTGCTGTCAAAAAGTTTCCGGAAAGAAAAAAAAAGACCTGAGACAGCAGTTGCTGCTTGTGAAATATAACTTCATTACAAAACTCAGTATGCTATGCATTACTAAACAGTTACACAATTGTCACTGGAAGAAAGTTAAAGCACTGCCACTGGTTTTTAGAGAGAAGCCTCGATAGAATGCATTAATGTTTGTAGATAAATGACCAGAGACATGTTTTTATCAGAGATTGAGGGGATAAATTTAATTTTATATCACCGCACTGGCTCCATTTTTTTTTTTTTTCAATTCAATTTCATCTGTCATACGGTACCAGTTTTCAAAAACTAGGAAATAACACATATGGAAATAGATAATTAAGAAAAAACACAAACGACTACAGAGTGCTTGATGGGTTTTGCAAATGCATTTGACAATACTGTTCTTGCAAGTGCTGTTCCAGAACCGCTGACCTTCATGTCTTAAAATAACAGTCAATTGTTATATCAAGGCATGAAAGTCAGCTGTTCTGGAACAGTTCTTGCAAGAACAGTATTGTCAAACGCATTTGCAAAACCCATCAAACACCATGATGAAGCTCTGCAGCAAAGGAGAAGTTCATTTAGAGTTACCAGCCTCAGAAATCACCATTTAACAAACAGTACTTCAGATTAGAGCCGTTATTCAATTCAATTCAATAATATTATATTATATTTATATAGTAATTTTAACAATGGTCGTTGTCTCAAAGCAGTTTCACAAAATGAAAAGAAAATTTATGGACGTGTATATGAGTGAGAAAAAATGTGTTTAGATAATAATGAGATTGTGAGATTGTTATTTGTTATTGTGTTATGAAGGCTTTACAGAGCATAAGTAGCAGATACATCTCAATATCAACTGTTCAATGGAGTTTATTGCATATTTTGGATGCCTTCAGCACTGTTTTACAATGTAGAAGAAATAAATAAATAAAATAAAATGTAAAAAAGTCCATGGAATTAGAATGTTGTGACCAAACATTTGACTCTGGCTGTATAATATTTTTCAATTAACCTTTAAAAAAAGACAAATATATAATTTTTTTTTGAAGAAATCTCATTGCTTTTCATTACATGTTGTCCATCTGTCAACAAGCTTTCGTATTCCATCAGTAAAAAATGTTTTAGTCTGAGCTGTGAGTCATAAATGCACTGCTGTCTTCACTTCTTCATCAGAAGTGAATTTTCATCCTTGTAAAGCTGCTTTCAAACAGGACCAAACAGGTTAAAGTCTGCTGGAGCAAAATTAGGACTATAGGGAGGATGCTTTACCACCTCAATACAGAGTTTATGCAGAGTGTCGACAGTGTGGGCAGAAGTACGCAGACGTGCATCTTCATTCAACAACATTCTCAGATAGCAATCCTATGATGCGATTAGAAGTTTAGTCTTTAGCACTTCAATAATCATTTTAATGTAATAATTGTTTAATTTTTTTCCTGATAATGTTCCATTATTTAAAAAAAAAAAATGAAAGGATCAATCTTCCAGCCGATGGTTGACTACTAAACTTTTTCTTAGAGGATCTTTAAGTTCCATGTTTACTCTCAAACTCGTAGTGATGAATCCATTTCGCGTCACCAGTAATGATTCTCTTTAAGAAACTTCCACCTTCCTTAGAGTATTTGTTATAATTTTGTTTGCAGATATCCAAACACTTCATGGCCTTTTGTAAGTTGTATTTGCACCAGGTACACCTTCAGACCTTGAAAAAACGAATCACTGCATGCTGCTCTTCTTTCAAGCAGAACATCCATTTTTGTTCGCATTGCAGTTACAAATAACACGTTCACACCTGCACAGCAGTGACTTGGGAGACAGTAGACTTGAACGGAAAGAATTAATAAGACAGTGCAACCAACAGAAGTTTTAATATAACTGTAGTGCAGATAATTTTTGACTCACCCTCGTACAAAAAGAAAGACAGATTTTGGGCATTATTTTGTCCATAATCATAAACAATTAAAGACAAAACTAGAAAACACTACAACTACAAGGAAATTTAAAAACATGGCTTGGGCTTTCAGATGCAAAAGCACAATTAGACAACGGTAACCCGGAACAAGTCAGCACAATCAGGTAACAAATTAATGACATGAAAGGACAGGGGGAGAGAGCGAGAGAAAGAGAGCGAGGAAGACGACTAATACAGACAACCAAAACATAAGCATATGTCATGCATATGCCACTATGACTAGCATATTACCAATATCTTTACTATACATGTGGATCAGCAATTAGACTAATCTGCATATCTTTGGACTGTGGAAGGAACCGGAGTACCTGGAGGAAACCCACCAAGCACGTGGAGAACATGCAAACTCCACGCACACAGGAATCGAATCCAGGCCCTGGAGGTGCAAGGCGACAGTGCTAACCATTAAGCCACCGTGCCATTCAAATACACAATATACAGTAGCATACATGATTAATAACCTAAGTAGTCTTAGGTTTGTTTGCTACTATCAGGAATCAAACAATAACTGATATAGAAATATTAGACACTGACTGTGATGGTGACAAGGCAAAAACATATAGACTATTCCTAACCTGGGCAGAAATGACAGCAAACAAGATGCATGACCAAAACTTGATAAAGAGACACTAAAACATAGAATACAGGTGGTAATCAAGACATAAAGAGGCACAGGTGAACATGATCAGTGACAGGTGATGTGTTGGGGTTGATGGGTAATGTAGTTCAGCTCCACTTTGGCACCACTGTAATAGCTACCCAGGATGAGAGAGGAAGATATAGGGCTCGAACCCTGCACGACACACAGGAGAGAGAAGATTGAATATATATTGGCTTTTTTATCTTTAAGAAAGAAGGTGAATGGAGGAGGGAAGGACAGCAAAATGATGAGAAAGAGGGAAGCTGCCAAATATCAGACACTGGTATAGAAAACAAGGGGAATATATGTGTCTGTGGTCTGTGGCTGTATTAATTTATCAGAAACAGCCCTGTTTCTTTCCAAAGCCAATCAGGACAGTGGTGTAAGAAAAGTAATATGCTGTGTCACTAACAATGTTGTTGCAATGTGTTACATGGATAAATTGGTGCATTGTTTTGTGTTTTGTTCTCCATATAATGTCTATATACCGAATCCATAGCTGCGTTCCATTCCATGCTCCCTACTCCCTGCTCCATGTGAAGGGAAATTCCCTCGACAAAATCCCACCATTCGGAACTCCCTGTGAAGTCACAAGCCAGACGCCACTTCCTCTGTGCGTTACCATGGTAACATAACCACCTCGAATACCTGTCGCTGCTGCTGGATATTTCATACTATGGACATTAAATGTTGAATATTCATTCATATTTATAAAACAAATGCTATTGAAAGATATAATATAATGAAACATATAAAACCTCAAAATAAATTGTTAATTATTATTATTGTTGTTGTTGTTATTATTATTATTATTATTATTATTATCATTAATAATAATAATAACAATAATAATAATAATAATAATAATAATAATAATAATAATGGATTAAAGACTATTTATTTATTTATTTATTTACAGATTAATAGCCTATATAATACTACCTACAATCCTTTTTCGAACTCCATGACAATGACAAATTGTGGAAATGTGGGAATTTTTTTTTTTCCTTTTCCGATGAAGTGAAGACTTTTTGTTCAGATGTTCCCTACACTGGTTACCTTTGTTGAATCTCGCCTCCAGTCTGTCTGCATGTTCTCCCTATGGTTGGTGGATTTCCTCCATGTACTCTGGTTTCCTAAGTCTGCAGTCAAAAGTCATGTGGTGTAGGTTGATCTGTGTGATTGCTCATAGTTTGAGTCCAACCCACACCCATTGAGTGTGTAAGTGTGTGCTTGTCCCTGGGATAGACTTCAGGAAAAAACGACACAGGATAAGTGATGTAGATAATGGATGGATGGACAATGTCATAGTGAACCATTGTGAATCATAACCACTGTCTAAACATAACTATATATCTACTGTATATTGGCTGGCAGACTGTAAAAAAAAAAATGCAGCAGCCAATTTACACAATTTGTGCAGTTTACTGTTAAAATAAATTATTGGAAAAATTATTTTTCCAATGAAGAGTCCACTCAAGCATTTACATGCATCATGTAGTAAATTCTCACTGTGGTTGGTGGGTTTCCTCCGTGTGCTCTGGTTTCCTCCCACAGTCCAAAAATATGCAGCTTAGGCTAATTGGCGTTCCCAAATTGCCTGTAGTGTGTGAATACGTTTGGAAATGTGGACCGGAGGTCCTACCATGGGTGTAACAAAAAACAAAAAGGAATAAATAGAATAGTCACCACTGGCCTCGACAATCCCTAGTTGGACTACAGACGTTCCTAGATGGATGGATGCAGTAAAATAGGTCAACCTTGTAGTGAAAAGCTAAATAATCTGTGCGCACTGATTTAAAATAAAAATTCCAGTTATAAACATTTACACTGATGCCTGAAATATGGCTTAATGTTGTTTAAAATTTCTGAAAATTTTGATATTTTGGATTTCATAGACACACATGGTAAAATGATGCAATGCAACCTGTTTTTTTGCCCGTCATATCTGACACAATTGCACTTCCCTAAAAGCCAATCAACCACCCAGTACTCTTTCTAAAAATACCCAGGAGTGGACAACAGCCATGGAAACGAAAACAAGTCAATGGGTTCTCTTTGAAAGTGTGCATTACCCCAAGGAGGGGACAAACGGGAAATCGCTGTAAACTTTGCAAATTAGCCAGTAGGCTAATGGACAGCTAGCCCTCCAGCCACCTCAGTAAGTGATGCAAATCCATTAGTAGCTCTTAGACAGGCTATCCATAGATAGAAAAAGCGTGTCAAAGTGCTCTACTATGCGAACCGCTCATCTGCCACAACCACACCAGGATTTTTAAACAACACTGTGAAGTCAAAGTAAGAATCATCTCTATGATCTGAGAGCTAGCGTACAGTAAGTGGCTTGGAGTTAATGTCTTCTTGAGGACTATATAATGTAAAATGACTTTTTTTCTTGCGCTTGTATTGCCATGACATGTAGCAAGAGGACAATGCTCCGATATTAGTAGTATATCTGATATCAGTGCACAAAAATGCCCTGAGGAAACATTTGCCATTTTAAGACAGAACAAGTTTTTCCTCGGGCTATAGATAGTGTGAGTTGTTCTGAGATAAAAATCACTTCCTTCTCAGCTCAAGAAACAAACGCTGGCTGACATTCAGCGTGGTGGATTTAAACATGGGGAATGACATTCAAATAGAAGAACAACATATAGAAAAGTCTTGGGCTTGTCTCTACGGATGTGCAACATTTCAGATGCGATTGTGTGACATGAAAAAGGAAGTGCACTCTGTTAAAGCCACTCACAGAGACAAGAAATCTGCTTTTAAATAAACAACCCAGGGTTTTATTTTATTACAAATGGTGGCTCGGACATAGAGGCAGAAATGGTACAATCCCAGCCATTAAACAAACATTAATCTAAATTAAGCCATACATTTTAAATTTCGTTGAATTATTAATAATCTCCTTTGAGTACCAATTACTTTAAATGTCGTTATTTGTCAGATATAAGACAATGTTCCTTGGGTTCAGCATTTATAGAGTAATTATGTAATAATTCAAAATTAAATCAAAAATATGAACTGCAACAAGCACTAAAAGAGGCCCACTGGGACAGGAAGCATGCTGCCCCATGTGTAGCTATACTGTAAATATTTTCAGTGGGGGAGGAGCAGCAAACAGAATCGCTGATTAACAGGGTTGCCAGAATCACTTTTTTTCCCCACCAAATTGGCTTTGTTGCCATTATAGGGAACTTGCTTTAAGCCAAATAATTTAAACAAAACTATTTAATCTACTAAATTCATTAGCTGTCCCACTAGGCAAATTGAAGCTTAAATCACGTTTATGTTCCATGCAATGATTGCCTAAAAATCCAATTAATTTGGCTTAAAAGGCTTGATTTGTGCTTCATGTTTGCTTTTCTAACAGGACTAACAGGGGTGTTCAAGTCATTCTGGGACTTGTGATGACCATTATAAAAGACATCTGTGGGAACATCTGTCTGAAGATCTGTCTGTTGGAACTCTACATACAACCATTCACAAACACCACTCGCACATTTCAAAGACTTGGCTAGGAGCTATTGCCACCACTACTCCACCCCCACCGCCGTACAATTCTAACCTCGCTCCAAGGCATTTCAATGTTCCATGTTTGGGACATTAAAGGAGTTCCTGCGTGTGTTTTAGATGTGAAGAAGGCAGTCTGATCATGAGGGAAACATTCTACCTGGATGGTATCTAAGCACTAGTGAAATGCTGGGACAAGTGCATTAGTGTAGCAGGGGATTATACTAAGAAAGGATCAATTTTCTTTCATACCTGTATTCTGCTATATCCTGATTTGGCTTGAACACCCCTCATAGTACATTTTATTGAAACGGCACAATTACTTTATTCATTCGAACTGCTCGCTTATGCACCGTTGGCAGCATGACACACTTGAAAGACAGCACTATACACTCTGCCCACTTGTGTGAGCTCACAGTCACCCATGACTGGCTGTAGAACCGTGCAAACTAGCGATCTCCGGATAATAGGGTGAGCACGTTACCACAGCACCACTCGCAGGCCGTGTTTGGCATGGTTTCTAGTGGAGTCATAAGTGATTATTTTGTAAGGGTTTCATTTCATAGGTAAAGGGTTGGCGATTTAGGGCATCAAGTAGTGATGGGTCGTTCATGAACGATTCATTCTTTTTGAACGAATCTTTAACGAGACTGAGAAGAACGAGTAGTCTCGGAGAGTGATTCGTTCATTTTCTACTGGCCGCGTATGCTCAAAGCATTGCAAAACCTCCGTAGGTTATGTACAGGAAACAGAATTGAGCGATTCTTTCTGAATGACTCTTCTAGTCCATTGTTCGTTCTTTTGTTACGTGACTACCATAGACGATATGCGGTGCAATAGATTCAAAAGAACAAGCGACCCAGACTAGAGGATATGAGAGCTGAGCTGCTCATTCAGTTTATCATATGTCCTTAGCTGCATTGTAATATTTTTATTACTAGAACTATAGTCAAAATTTGGGGGTCTTTTTATTGACAATGCAACATTTTATTTGATTTCTTATCAAAAGAATAAAATGAAAAAGATTCAAAGAACCGAGTCACTTACTGTAAATGATCCAAACTTCCCATCATTAGCATCAAGTGTGTCGAGTGACCAAAAACCATCAAGAATTTCAATTTGGCACAGTCCAGCTCATATAAAAGCTTGTTTACACCATCTGACCAATCAGGATGAAGCATTCAAAGTCATGTTGGTAGAACACCAAATAAAGTCAGATCTAACCATATATGGGAATGGGAATGTTGTCGATAATACCCTGAAACCTATCAACATTTTCGAAGATTTTTCTTGACACAGCATACAGAAGGGTAAAAATAGGTTAGAAGACAAATGAAGACTACATGATGATGTTTCAGGTTGTCCATCACAGGATTATGTATTTGCTTCGAATAAAGCACAGTGTCTCTGACGAGCCAAAATCCCCTTCTCCGCTGAAGTGACTGAATTGTGCAGCGGGTGCAGAGGGATTAGCAGATTGTCCTCCTTTTTTCAGACCATCATGTCAAAGCAGTATGAGACAAGTACTGATTAAGCCTGCTTGGGAATTGTAGAGTATCTCCGAAAAAAACAGGAAAGGCACACTCAAAAAATGAAATATAGAAAATGAATGAATAAAATGTATAGAGTATATACAAACTGTGAATACGTGCTTGGTTGATAGTCCAAAGTGAGTTTTTATTGGATCATATACGGTATTAAGAATAAAGCAATAAGGTATAGGGATGAGGAAATCTCATGCTCGGTGTTCAGAAGCTTAAATGGAATTCAATTTAATCTTCTTGCACAGCTCTCATGGAATGAACAAGGAGAAGAAGTGTAACGGTCACTGCATCGCCTAACTAAAAGAAATTCTGTTCGTGCATTTGATTTGTTGAACCAGATGAATAGCAGATTAACTCCATATGATTGACTAAATTAAAAGTATTAAATGAATATTATAAAAGTTCAGAGAGATTTCTTCTTGAAATTCAGAATTTAGAATTGTGAATCAAAATAATCAAATAATAATTAACAAATAATCTGCTTTTGGAATATCTCGTGCAAATACTGTCATAATATTGCTAAAAGTCTGTTTTAGTCAGCAAGTGTGAGGGTTGTAAGGAACCATGGAAACATTTATAGCCTTAAAATAATCATGCTACTGTAGAACTGCTAGATCTGTCCGCTGTGCTGCGCGCACACACACATGATGGAGTGTGGGAATGTTCTCTCATTTATTCACAGATCAAACAGATATATAAGTCCTGAGCCAAACACCCTGAGTAAACATGTATCACGTACATCAAAGAGCACAAGCCATTCTCATGTCCTTTAGACATCCGGAGGAAGTATTGCCATATAAGGAATAAGGAAGAACTTAAGAAACTAAGAGGGAGAAGAAAGCATGAGAAAGTTAACATGGTCTAAGGGGAAAAAATATTTAAAAAACCACTAACACATACCTTGTAAAATTTTTATTTAAGAAAAAAAATCCACTAAATACTAAAAAAGTAACATTGCATCATATGCAATAAACGAGAATGAATGCATCATGACTGCATGTGAAAGCACAGCTTGGATTCCTGTCTTTCTCAAAATCATTGATTAAAGGCACTTCCGCCACAAACAATATTGATTGTTTAGCAACCTGTGATGGAAAAAAAAAATTCTGTTGAGGATGCAACAATTCCACTGCTTTTTCTTTTTTCCAACAAAATATGTCGACTTCCAGCAAGTAGTACTTAACAAAAATGTATTCTTACATTTACATGTTTATTAAATTCATTTATTTGATGCATCCTCTCTAATGTATAAGCTCATATGTAAGCTGATACAATTGAAGCAAAATCAATAAAATATGAATTCCTGCATAAATATGAATGCAAGGGGCGTTCAAGTCAAACTGGCCGGGACTTTTGATTGTGCAGAATAACAGAATACAGTTACGAGAGAAAGACAAACCAAAAAATCATTTTATTTCTCTATACAATCCCATGCTACACTAAGGCACATATCCTAATGTTTTACTAGTGCTTGGATACTATCAAGGTAGAAAGTTTTCATGATCAGATTGAATGCTTCGTGTCTTAAACGCTGGCCTCCCAGGAACTCCTTTAATGATAACATGTCTCTTGAGCAAGTTGGCGATTTTTATCAGGCATTCCATTTAATGAATGTTTACCAGAACTGGAACTGCAGTGGGTTTCAAGCCACTTTAGCCGGGATCATCATTCATGGATGGACTGCCTTGTTTAAAAAACGTTCAAATGTTTCACTGCAGCTACAGTAAGAGTCTCATCTCCCTACTGTGCTTTAAGTCTTCTGTAAGTGTCAATCAGGGTTACACCTTCATTTAGAAGAAATTTCATTACAAGTCCCAGTTTGACTTAAACGCCTGTCATAAATAGTTATTTCTAATTGAAAGCACTGTCTATAACAGAGTTTGAGCAAGTTCTAGAGATAGCTAGCTTTCTGTGTGGTTTAATAAAAAACATACATGCACTGAGCGTGTTTAAGAAAGTTTTTAGCTATCATTGAGATAACTGACAAAAGGCAAAAATTTGATGTTGTAAAATAATTTTAGTTTGTGAGATGACAGTATAAATTCACATGCGCACCAATTTCAGGAAACAAGATGCAGTGCTCGTCTGAAAGTGACCAATATGAGAAAGAAACAGGAAGATGCTACAAAACATAGTAGCAGCAATGGCAACAAAGTGAATGAAACTGGATGGATTAAAAAAATGCTTACTACTTTAAGCTGATGTTGAAAAATATTTCTGTTTGTACAATCTTATTGGTGACAAAAGCAAAATATTAGGATTTCATTTGCGTGCAAGTATATGGTTAGAGATCATCATCATCGCCATCATACAAACTTAAAATTGTGAACCATATCCCTGTTACGTTATTCCTATAGTCTATTATGTCATATGTACAGTTTTACAGGTAATACATGATCTGTGGTCTAAATCCAGTTACAGCGCCCAGGCCTTTAATATCACTTTTGGTATCAGACCACTTTTTCGAAGTTAAGTCAGTGATTTGTTGACAAGCATTTCCAAAGTCTTCCAAAGTCAGACACATGTTCAGGAGACCAAGACGCTCTCCAGACCTTGACACAGTGTTTTTCCCAATCCTGCATATTTCTGATAGTGTGTATTTTCAGGTGAGTGTGTATACTTTCAATGATGAAAGTGAATTTTTAGAAAATGTGCATCGTTTAATAAGATAAGCAAACAGCAAAAACAAATAAAAAATCAGTAATATAATGCATTTTCACGCTGCCACTCTGTAGGTCTGTTTGCATGCACAACGCCATCTCACTCATCCGTTCGACTTGAAGACTCTCACTGAATGCAAGCATCAAAGGCATCAACTTACGAGAGGATGGAGGAGCAGCGCTGGTGCTGATGCTGATGCTGAAGATCCAGAGAAGCGAGGTGCATCCCGAGCACACCATCCTGATCTTCCTCTCCATCCGCCAGCACTCTCTTACAGCTCTCTCTCTCTCTCTCTATTGCTTTTTCTCTCACTCACACACACACATACACGCACAAACCTGCGCGGAGTTCTCTCTGGTGCTCACCGATGCAGAAAGCAGCAAAGACTCCACTCAGAATTTTGCGTCAAAGGGAAAAAAGAAAAAAAAGAAAAAGAAAGAAAGAAAGAAACCCAAGTGATTTAGTGCATCAAGAGCTCAAGCCATGTCGGGATGAAGTGTCAGCTTTCTGCTGCCTCCTAAACTTACAACGACTCTCATCTCCTCACAGCTGCAGTGTTATAAGTACAGCATCCCCCCCTCCATTGTCATTTACGTTGGTACTGTCCAGAAAACAGTTAAAGCAACACCCCTTTTTTGTGCACAGTGGACCCACATTTTTATTTTGTTTCATTCATACATTTCACATGTGATTATGTGACTAATATGTGATGTAAAGGGGATAAAAAGCATGCATTTCAGCAGTTTTTTTTTTTTTTGCCCTGAAATTGTAATAGCAATTAAGAATGTGTAAACCCTGGTTAAAAATATTTGATTACAATTAAAATAAGAAAATACATATACGAATAAGAAAAATCTGTGTCTGTAACATATTAAATGCAGATAAATACATAAGTCTTGAAAGAGTACAACCTCCCCCCCCTCCCATTTTCCCATTTCTTCATATTTTGCTTCCAAAGAGCCAGACTTTATTGTATTTTTAATGTAGTCTTGGGAAATAGTGCTCCAGGCTTCCTGAAGGACTTTTTTAACTCTCAATTTTTGGAAAGTTTTTGGCTCTTATTTTTAGCCACTCTGACCAGTTTCAGAGAATTTTTTGTTTTTTTGTTTGTTAAGCCACGCAGTAACCTTTAAATTATTCAAGCGTTAAAAAAAAGTGCATCTAACTTAAGCCATAAACCAGTGAGAAACAGGTGCAGATACTGAACAGATGATCAGGACGGTGATTAGTATACTGGTGATGCTGAAGGCTCAATGGCTGGAACAGACGAGAAGGGAAATGAGGTTGCTGCTAAGATTGTTACATAAACAATTGTTTAATTGTTGTTATCTGGAGGCACTTTGCAGCCAGTCACAGTACAACATTTGTAGAGAAAAAAAAGTTTAATTTAATGTCGCTATCACTTCCTCAATCCCAAGAGATCAACATTTTTCGAAAAATAGTTCATCATCTCGCCCAAAAAAAAAAATCCGATTTGATGACATACTGGATTATTTGAATCATTTGTTAATACATTTGAATAACACTGAATATGTTGTGTGTCCTCAAATTGCATATATTAAACTAAAGAATTCCCCTTTGACCATATCCAATATCTATAACGTGAATACCTTTAGGAAAGATGAAAATAGATTTTAATGTATATATGTATAAAGATATATTGATGTGTGAAAAAAGACAGCTGGAAGGAATAAGCAGTCTGACTATTTCCATCTCTTAAATAGATGCTCACTTTATGTGTTACATAATCATGTGCTTATATTAGAGCTATTGGCGTTAATTTCTTATTCAAAATATCAAACAAACAGAAAGATAGTGAAGTTTTTTTATTTTTATTTTGCGCAGTATTTCCACATTGCCATATACTATGTTAATTTGTAATAATAACTGTCTATTATTATATACAGGGATGTTCAGATCACATCTGCTGATGTATTAAGATTACTGAGAATTAAAATAAATTCCCCTGCACATAAATGTAGTAATGATAAAAACTGGCTGCTTTCCAACCCTCTCATTTTCTTTATGAGGAGCATATACCGTATATTATATAACAGCTCCTGTTTACAAATCTGATTGGACGCGTTCCAAGGGTGCTTATTCGGTACTTAGTAGAACCAGACTGGGCCGTATCACTCCAGGTGTCTGTGTTTGTTGCATAAAATTCCACGTCCTTGTTCAAAGCAGTTGCTACAGCAGAGTTGGTGACATCATCAGTGGACAAAGTAAACAATATATTTTTGAGAAATGTGACTTTTTATTTATTATATGAAAAGTCATCAGATGAAAATGACTGGGAAGACATGCTGCGAATTGGCTCAATGCACAAGATAGTGTCTCCTAATGTGTCTCTGGCTTACAGTATGTGGGGTACTGTACCAGTCAAAGGTCTGGACACACCGATCAAATGTTTGGAAATAAGTTTGCATTTATTTTCTACATTCTAGAATACTGGAGATTTTTAAACCCAAATGAAATAACACAAATTAATTTAGTAACACCACCAACAATAGTCAATTGTTATTTTAAGACTCAAATGTAAGCTGTTCTGGAATAGTTCTTTCATGAACAGTATTCTTAAGTGCATTTGCAAAACCCATCAAGCACTGTAATGAAACTGGCTCTCAAGAAGACCATCCCAGGAAAGCAAGTCCAAAATTTGAAGTTCATTTAAGGTTACCAGTCTCAGAAAAAACCAATTAACAAACAGCACCTCAGACTAGAGCGGTTATGAAGGCTCTCAATATCAACTGCTCAGTGGAGATTATTCTACTAATTTGTCAAGATACAACTCGGAGTTTAGCTGCGATCTGTTTACAGACTATCCTGAGGTACAGTATGGGCTCAGTCGCTCATTAAGGTAAATATAGACAACTTTTCTTTAGCCCCACTCAAGGTACTTGTGCCTATAGTAGAAATTTGCATGTCTGTAGATGATTTCGTTGAAATGCCTGAAAGACAGAGAAGATGTTGTAAAGAATCTGTGCCTTTGCCTCCATCCATCCATCCATCCATCCATCCAGGAACCTCTGTAGTCCATTCAAATTGGATATTGGGCAACGGCATCTTACTCAACTTGCCAATTTCACTGGATTCAACTTCAACACTTACTTACTTTCTGACTCATTTTCTATACTACTGTATTCAGTTCTGGGTCACAGGAGGCCTGGAACCTATCCCATGGGACTCAGGACACGAGGCAGGGTGCTAATCCATCAGACGGCACATGCATACACACACTCAGACACACTAAAAGCAATTTGGAAATGCCAAATAACCAAATCCGTATGTCTTTGGAGAGTGAGAAGAAACTGGTGTACCCAGAGGAAACCCACCAAGCATGCACCAATCTACCCAAGAACATGCAAAGTTTGCCAGATAGTTACGGGCTATTCAAGAACATTTACTGTTTGTGCAAATTATTTGGCCAAATTGGCCATATATTTTTGTAAATGATTAGTATTGTAACTCGGTGTCCAAAATGTCAGTTTTTAGAGAAATGTGGTATAAAAGTGATATATCGCACTCACACTCATGCAGTTATACTAAGTATCGGCATGATTGTGATTAGTTATAGTACTTGGCTTGAATCACACTCAGGACAATGATTCTGACCTTGTTTACCTTTTATATATCATAATTTATTTTATATCTATTTTATTTTGTTTAACATAAAAACAGATTTTATTATAATTAAAAATAATTTATTTAGGAAATTCTGCCTTTCATTTATTTAAATATGCTGTTACATGAATCTTTTTTTTTTTAATTGGTGCATTCGTGCTGATATTCAATATAGACACCCTCTTGCTCGTGCGATATTGTTTACAGTAAGTGTACAATTTAGTTTTTCCTTCCATTGTCCTTTACATATCTGAAAAGATGTCCTTAAAAGTTATTAACAGTGCTTAAACAACATTTTCTACACTTGTTATGCACACTAAGTGGTCTTGAACTCTGCTCTCTGGTGCATGGAAATGAGCTCAATTTAAATAAAAATTTAATTAACACTGTTTTATTCTGAGGACAGCCCCAAAGCTATAAACATCAAATTTTTTGGAGAAGAAATGCTGATGTCACTTTTTGACCTCCAAGCTATTGTAAGAAAGAAATTATTTATAGTTTATTACTGATGGGTGTATGGGCATTTTTTAAATATGAGATTATTATTATTATTATTATTATTATTATTATTATTATTATTATTATTATTATTGTTATTTGAATGTGAGCCATATTACTGTTTTCCTAAGTGTTCAATTGGAATTTGAAAAAAACTTGCTTTTCTGCTCACCATGGTTTTAAAGAGTAGTGAAGTATCTTTCTTTTTTCTTTCTTCCTTTCTTTGATTATTGACATAAAATTAAAAATGACTTTGATTTGAATATCATTGATGATATTGATATAATATTGGCATTAATTAATAATGATATTTATTTATTTTTTTATTTAATAGGGACGAGTAGAAACACTTAACATGTTCATACTATAGCACTTATAGCCCAAGCTAATTTGCAATGCTCGTCCCTAGTGGTTTTTTACAAAACAACACAACATAAATTACAATCAAATTCTACCGATAAAACATACATAAAACATGGGGTATACAGAAATTCAGCGAATTAGTTATGTTCACATGACTGACACCCTTTTAAAACACATTTGAGTTCATATTTAAAATGTCCCCATACTGAATCCTGTTTGAGTTCACGTCTCAGAGAGTTCCACAAGTTAGAGC
>JAQMYL010000019.1:16844621-16856699 GCA_030014365.1 Clarias pachynema
AAACATTTTGTGTGACAAACATGCAAAAGAATAAGAAATCAGGAGGGGGGCAAATAGTTTTTCACACCACTGTAGATATAAATAAATTTTTCAAATCTCTCGACAGTTTTCTGTGGTGGAATAATTACTTGGGATTACAAGTGGAACCTCAATTCATGAACATAATCCGTCCCTAAATTCTGTTCATAACCTGTACATCTATTTTTTCAAATATTTTATTTTATTTTTTTATTACTGCATTGTTATTGTTCAAATAGGCCTTCCTTCAGACCAGCTTTCACTTACAGCTTACGGATTCTGTTTTTTTTTTCCATAGGAATACATGTAAATAGAATTAATCCATTAAATAGAATTAATCCGTTCTCCGTCACTATGAACTATATTTTACTTTTGATTTATTTTGTTTAAAATATAAAACAAAGTATAAAAAGCCTTAATTGTACAAAAATATATTTTAGCACTAAATATAAATATAAAGTGTACAGTAGAGAACGAACACTTCATTTTTACATGTACTGTTCATACACCTTTCTTAGGGAGACTCGCTGACGTGAATGAATTGAGGAGAGGAAGATTCAATAATACCACTGTGTAATTCTCTTTCAGGGGTTTTCTATCTTTTTTTTGTTTCTTGGCCTCTGGTTAGTACGTGGCAGCCGGTCTCTAAAAATCTACCACGAAAAATGACACAACATTATCGCACTCTGTTCACCGCAGTTTTTGTTCGGATGATACTTCTCGACAAAGGCTTGGACGTCACTCTACGTTGCACAAAATTCTTTTATCATGTGCGCTATTCATGACCGCAGACTGAGCAAAACCGATGGCGGATGACACACTCGTGCCTTTGTTCAGCCGATAGCGGCAGCTTGGGACGGCGGTTTCTGGGTCGTGTTTTGAGGAAGAGTTTGTGAAGAGACAAATCTTAGACAAATTTTTCGGTTGTGAAACTGATCTGTTTTTTTGTTTGGCTTTGATATTAAATAATCCTATCAGTAAGTTTGAACAGAGTGTGAACCTGTGGTTCAACGTATAGATGTACATTTGATTATATTATTGAGAAGGAGGAATTTAATTTAGCTTCATATTAGCGTAGCTTGACTATAGGATTAGTGCTGCGAAGATCTTGAATACCACTGAAAGATGAGCTGATGAGCTGGATCGTGCTGGACTCTGGACCTACAGAACCACAGCTGGTTAAATTACAGCTAAAGCTGTAGAGATTTGCCTTATTGGTTAATCTGTATGTGTGTGTGTGTGTGTGTGTGTGTGTTTCTCTCCCAGGGAAGGAAGCATCAGCTGTATGTGAATACGGGTTTAGAGGGTGACTGGTGCGGTTTGATCCCAGTGGGCGGCTCCTGTCTCACCAGCACATCAGGGCTTAAGTGGAACCTGGGTGAGTGAGCAAGTGTTACACACTCTCTCTCTCTCTCTCTCTCTCTGTCTCTCTCTCAAACACTCACACACACACCTTTTATTCCTCTTAGACCACTTCAATGGTAACACGAACATTTAATTGGTTAATCTTTCCTTTGTGAAGATTTTTCATTTATTTTTCATTTAATATTATTAGGAAAAAAAAACTATACTGCACCAAACGATTAATCGTCTATCTATTAGTGTAAAGATTATTTGTCAGGGTTAATCTAGGGCTAATTTTCAGGTTGGATAATTTATCTCTTTATTAACTTGACAGTAAATAATAACTTTGATTTTTTTTTTTTCAATTCAAACATTGTCTCATAAAAATGGTTATTTTACAAGTAAGAGACAACTCAGAAAAATGTGAGACAATGATTAATATTTTTAATTAATAGTTTCTTCATATGCATTCAGATCACCTGTAGGTATTTATTTATCCAAGCACGCGTCATCTCTCTCCTCATTTTCCCCTAAAGTGACTTTTAATCATCAAACTTTCTTCTCCTTCATTATGCCGCAGACAATCATAAATCATGGCTGTTTTTTCTTTTGTTGTTGTTTTGTTTATTTTTTCACAAAAAAAGGTGATAATTAGACTTTGCCCATGAAATATCCTGACAGTTTTAACCTGACAGAAAATTTTCTCACATAAAAAGTGTCAACAATTAATAAATTCAGCGTCCATGTGAGACACGCATATAGTGACAGAATTTACATGGGGAAAAATTTAATTAATAAAAACAAAGCTTGCACACAGGTTTGGCTCTTTATGAGACCCCACAAAATAAAAACAGTGGCATTCTACCGTATAAATCAATACAAATACAATACGTATAAATGTACAATATTAACCGCGTTCCTTTCAGCAAGACTCATGCACTTATCGCTTATTTTAACCCACATACAGGTTGTCCCCAACTTTCGAACGAGTTCCGTTCCGGGAGCGGGTTCGTAATTCGGATTTGTTCTCAAGTCCGACAAAGTAGACGCCTTTGACACAAATAAATACAATGTAAAGCATACCAACCCGCTTGACTAAATCTCTGTCCCCACACTGCCATCAAAAAACCGTAATTGCACCTTGTCTCAGAGCTGTTTCTCACTGTATCGGACTGTGTTGAGGATTTCGCGAAATTAGGATTATTCACCATCGGGGCAGCTTTAGGACAGACATTTTCTCTCATCATGTTCCCAGACTGATTAATTGAAATCTGGTGAGGCTGACTTGTTTCTCCCGCACACCCACTCACACACACACACATACAATATACCGGACATTTTATACATTCACTTACACCCTGAAAATATTGTATATTATTGTACATTTTGGTATCTGGAGCACTGCGCGGTCCTTTTATATCTGCTGAAGTTCCTAACTGGAATGTTTGTATGTCGGGGGATATATTTGTATTTCAAACTTCAACTCTACGTCGCTTAGTTTTAAAAGTATATACGAGTTTACAACTCTACAATGCGCTGGACAGTGGAGTAGTCAGATTATCTCTGGAGAATCTTCCGCTGAGTTTTTGTGTGAAATACAGCTGATAAGAGCACAGCGAGTCCCAGGCACCGACACCCACCAATACTCAGCCTAAACTCGCTCTAATACACACTTAGGCTGTTGTGTCATCGTTTTGTGGTCAAAGAGAACTGGGGAGGTTTTTTTTTTTAAGTGCTTGTGCTGAGTCTGTATATGTGAGTGTGTGTGGGCGTGCATGCTGTGATGAGGTGGGTTTTTTTTCGATACCGCACGCAGAATTGAATCAGGTGTATCTTTAAAGAATTATCCCACATCCGAGGTTTGGATTCCGATTTTTGGGGATAAGGTCTCTTATTCCACCATAAGAGCGCCAGCAAAATTGGGGACGAAAAACTAAAAATTACGACACATTTAAATAAAGACAGAATTCTGAAAACAGCCTGCGTGGTGGCTTTAAGCGACATGTTCGTGCGATCCGTGTCCATTGCTTATCGTCAAATTCTTGACAGAACTACACTTACACAAGTGTCGGCACCCCTAATTCAGGCTTCTGCTTTTGATCCTCTGTTAACCTAGAATAATCCCTCCAAATGCTTTCACCATAAAAACTGTGGAGGTTGTTCCTGTGACTCAACCATGTGCAGGAGGCGAATCAAATCCTCTGATCCTCTTCACACAATCCCACACAGGAAAAGTTTTTAAAAATGGAGCAGTTATCGACAGTAAGAGATCTAAGCTTTGTGTACTTACGGGAAAATCATGGTTTGCGCTCGAGGCAGCCTTACTTGATCTTTAGGATTAAAAACAAATCAGCTTTGATTTTCTTTGTTAAACATCGATCTAATAACTACTGTACAGACAGTTGACATGAAACATGAAAGACTTGGAAGTATAAGTACTGAAATCTGGTTTAAAATCTGCATACGAAATGCGCACCGTGAGTGCTGAAAAAACAGGAACTGTTCAGCTTGTAGAAAAAGTCAGAACGATCCGACTGAGGCTTTAAAGTGAAGAGACGGAACAAGTTCATCTTCTTTCTGTTCGTGTCTGTGTAACATCCATTCCAAGCTTTTAACTGGGACTTCTTTATTTTGTAGCCGACATCACGGATAAAAGCATATTAGACTCAGTTTGAGCTTCGTAACATAACAAGTCTGCTTAGTTCTGTAGTCAGGTGTAAAGATAAAGACAACTGCGGCATCAGCCACTTCGCTTTCACATTCATTCCTGAGTAATGCAGCTGTAATGGTCAAGGTTCCTGTCGGAGGGTTGAATTGTGTATCTGTTCAAAAGCTTATTGTGTCTGAGATGGGAATGATGGCGACAGCCACATACAGGAGGTCGTAGGTGGTGCATTAGGAAGGCATTTAGTAAATGTTCACTATGGAGTCTAGTGATGTAACAATTCAGCAAGAAGGCGAAAGACTTGCTGTTTTATTTCCGCGAGGCATAAAGGGCAAATAGTAAAGGTTGTCAGTAAATGGAGTCATCAGGAGAAAAGCAGTTAGAGGTAATAGTGTCCCTGGGAATGTTTGACAAGGAGTTCACAGAATGTCTAATGAGACTTTTACCATAAGCTAAGAGGAAAAAAAATAAAAAAGAGCAACAGGTTAGTCTCGTAGTCTACACACTAAGATGTTTAGTGTTAATTAATTGAATGATTAGTCTATGAGAATGTTTTCTCACTTCAGAACACAACTAATTTCATGAAGCATTGAGCAGTGAGTGGCAAAGCTAATTGAATCAATAAACCTATAAGTAGGGGTGCAGGGAAATACCGGTTTCACCGTATACCGTGGTATGAAAATTGATGGCTATCATACTGTGTACATTTGCTTATTAGCGGTATTGGAAAAGCAACGGAACAAAAAAAATCCCTTCTGCGAATGCGCATCTCGTTACTCCTGACTGACTGACTCAGTGACTGGCACCGCACATACACATGCAGCAGAGAGACGCGATTCTATCACGATATCACGCCCCTCCGTGAAACACGAAAGTCAGTTTGTTGAAAGTATTTTAGACCACCGATGATGAGTTTTGTGACAGAGCTCTCGTTAAATAAAGATAACGGAAAGGGAAGCAGATTGAGAAGAGAGGTGTTGAGAAGGATAAATATTTGGAGTCTATCATTCTAGCCATACATACATTCGGATATATCTATCCGTCCATTCTGTACTCTATATCAACCCAAACTGTCCATTCATTAGTCTATCTCCATCAACCCAAACTTTCCAAACATCCACCCATCTATCCATCTATCTATCTATCTGTCTCTCTGTCTGTCAATCCAAATCCTCTCCATCCATCCATTCTTTGTATCACTTATCCGGGCAAAGGCCCAGGAGGCCCATGGTAAGGCAGCGGACATCCTGGATGTCATGGCAACTAGAACTGTACAATTTAATCGATTATTCAATCTTGACTGGGCAGGCTAACTCAGCTCTGGTTCAGGTGAAGGTCTAGTGATCAGAAGGTCCCCAGCACAACCCCTAGTTCAAACTCCAGCACTACCAAGTTGCCACTGTTGGGCCCTTGAGCGAGGCCCCTGACCCTCAACTGGTTAAAATGTATAACGAGATAAAATGTAAGTCGCTCTGAATAAGGATGTCTGCTAAATGTCATAAATGTAATCAATGTTGGTTGACATGTCGATCAGTCAGTTTTCGTTTCAGAATCGATGCATACTTTTTCAATTCTGTAATTAAACTTTTAAATGTTAAATTGTGTAAAATTCCCTAAGACATTACCCCAGCTTTTGCAGAAAATACAAATTGCTTTCATTTTCCATAAATACTCATGTTTTGCAAGAGTATCACTTCTTATGTTTTTCAGTGTCTGAGTGATTGGCCCCTTATCACCCCCCCCCTCCCCCCACAGCGACCCCAAATTAAACAAATTAGACAAACATCATAGTACTATTCAATTGAAAAAAATTTTTTATTGTGTCCAAAAATCAAATCTAATCTACAAAATCAACAGTCAGAATAGAATGCATGTCTTTGGACTGTATGAAGAAACTGGAGATAACTGGATATGTACAAACTCCAGACACACACACACACACACACACACACACACAGAGCCCGGTGACAAGATTCAAACCCCCCAACCCTGGAGGTGTGTGGCAGCCATTGAAAACGATTCGCCTCCCATACAATCAAAGCAGACAAGGAATTTAGCCTAGGAGCGTTTGGTGTTCAGTTCAGTTTGGTGGATATTTATTATTTGCCTTTATTCTGACTTGAGAATGTTATTCGAAATTGAAATGCAGAAAAATGTGCAGAGCCTTTAAAACATGAACGGAATAGCGTCACATGGCATTAGTGTGTGTCTTGTTTGAATGACACTTGGTAATATACTCATGCTGTGCTGATTATTTGCTAGAACCCCTGGCAAGACAGGATTTTTTTACTTTGTAGCAGATAAACATCAAAAATATGACTTAAAACATGTTCTATTTATGGGCTGAACATTCTGGTTTTGTGAAACATGCCTCATACAAATAAAATTAATTTTGTTTAATACCAGATCTTGAAGAGAAAAAAAAACATGGAATCAACAACAACAACAAGCACAAATATTACATTAATGCTTTGGCTTTTAAAAAAAAAAAAAAAATTTGGCCTGAATTTTTTGAGACGTGGACTGCACTAATGACAACCAATATCCTCCATCATCTGTTCTGCCATGTCTTTGAGTTGACTTGGCTTTCCTGAAGAAAACAATCTGTGGCAAGATGCGTTCTCATCCTGAAATGTGACTTTAACCTTTTTATATCACCGGAAATGGGTCCAAAAGACTACATCTGTTTGTCTCTTCTCCTTGACATGCAACCCCATATCATGAAATGTGGGGAAATGTGCGCACCTGAAGAAATCAGTCATCTTTATACAGTATGTCTAATTAGAAGAAGACATTCCACAAAGTTTCAATATCATCGCCCAATCAAAAACAGATTTATGATTCATCAATGAACATGACTTATCCAGTCATCCATTATCCACTATTGCTGACACACGGTTCTGTCCATTTGTTTTTCTATTTTAAGGCATATTTTTTAGTTTTCCTTTTATAACCTTCACATTTTTTTTTTGTACTTGCACCAATATTTATAAACGGGCAATCTAGGAACAACCAGCACTTTTTTACCTTGAATGATTTGTATAATCCTTTTGTTTGTTTCAAAGCTCTCTTGGAAATCTCTTGTTAGAGCCATGTTTTCTTTTAATTAGTCCAACAGAGCCCAAAAGTCCAACAGCTCATTAAGGTCTCCGAGCGCTCTTTTTTTCCGCTGTATAATAATTTGCATATTGAGTCTGGTGTAAGTGTTTGTTTTAAAAACCTTAGAAGTACAGGGAGATTCATAGAGCTGTACGATTTAATCGATTGTGCAATTTAGCCAATCATTTATTAGTCAGTTCAAATTAACTGAATTATTTTGGTCAGTTTTTGAATCAGAATCGAATCAGGCTATATATTATTATATAATCATATATTTATAATTTATGTAATAATATATATATAACAGAATTTTTAAGTAAATTTTAACTTGTTAAACGAGCGAGGTCCTGATATACGAGTACTGTACTATGCATGCACTTTGTCTGCCGAGCATCATGTGATCACAACTGAGCCAGTAGTTCTTCTCTCTCTTGCACTGTGGGATTGTGGGTAATAATATAGGAATCTAATATATGTATGCAATATTGTATTATTATATGTAATATTGTATTACATATTGAATTGGTATGTAATATTGACACGTGACACCTACAACCTCCTTCATAGGAATGTTTTTCCCTAATGACAGTGACCTCTTATATCAGGATAATGTAACTGAGGAACATGGCCGAGTTCTTGGTGTTGACTTAGACTCCAAATTCCTAAAATCTCAATCTGAACGAGTATCTGTGGAATTTGCTGGACAAACAAGTCAGACCCATGTGGTCCTCTTCTGACACCTTACAGGACTTAAATGATCTGCTGCTAAACATGGTGTCAGGTACCACATGGTTTATACCACAGCATACATTTAAAGGTCATTTGGAGTGTATGCCTTGATGGGCCTGAGCTGTTTTGGTGACGCAATATTAGAGCCAGTTGGTTTTAATGGTATGACTGATTAGTGTAGGTTTCTTCTTGTATGGATAGAAATAATCTTGTTTCTAATGACAGCGCAAGATATTGTTCTTTTGTCATTTTATCATGAAATGTCCTCAGTATTATAAGAATGGTTTGGAACTTTGCCAAGTTTCTATTTTTAATAATTTCTGAATGAAGCAGCACACCTTTTATTAATTTATACACTACCTGGACAAGTAACTGATTTAACTTTTTTTTTTTTTTAACTTTTTTTATTACAAATATAAAAACATTTCCACAGTTATACACAATTTTTAATACAATGAAAAACCCCTTTTAAAAAAACTATAACACAAAATATGGGCGTTTCAGAGAAATATACCACTTTCATTTTTCCCAAATTTCTTCAAATTTATCTTACTGTAGCCTCATGAAGAAACTTTTTTTTCCCAACACAAAAACATCATAAATAATATATCAATCTTCAATAGTTGGAGTATCTGGTTTAACACGATTTCCTTGTTATGGCCTCTCTAGCAGCTACACTCAGCATTCCAAAGAGACGTTTTAATTTCAAATTTAAATATGTTTTTGGAAACCCAACTATAATTCATCCTTTTAATTAAGCAAATACTTAAGAGCCTTTGTTTGGATAATTGTTGCAGTGATTAATAGGTTTCTGCTCAGAACAATTCTTTTGACCCTAACTGAGCCAGTGAGTAGCTTCTCATTTCCTAAACAACCATGTTGAAAGATCCTGTTTCAGGAGGGTCAAATTATTGGCCTGCATCAAGCAAAGAGGGCAACTAAATAGACAGCCGCAATAATTAGAATTAAAAACTGTTTAGTACATTATTTAAACCTGGAGGTATAGTGCTAAACTGTCAAGTCTCGGGGAGAAATGTGGTCTGAAAATACATCCTGAATGACCCTGATCAGAGATTGCATGAATGTTTAAAGTTGCATCATAACAGATTGATAATGGTTTAATAGTTAAAGTAAAAGGATGTCTACAATGTGAAGAGATTCACAGGATTGGGACAAAACAGGTATGTGTTAGTGAGACTAACATCAGGGGGAAAAGCTTCAGTTTGCTTGGGAGAAAAAAGGTTGGACTTTGGCGCGATGGAAGAGAGTCATGTGGTCTGATGAGTCCAGATTATGTGTATTCCAGAGTGATGGGCGAATATGTGATGCACCCATCATACAAGTCTAGGCTCAGCAGCATTATATGCCAATTAAATGAAGTCAGCTGACGACCTGAATGTGCTGAATGAACTTTTTATGAATTTATACATATGATGCGCCAAGTTAGTTCTTGTGATCATATATTAACGTGACCAGCTATACTCGTGTTCCTTCACTAAACAAATTTTTTTGTCACAAGAAAAAGCAGCTTGTCATGGTTTAAAAAAATAAAAGAAAAGAAAAACTTTTCTGTCCTGTTTGAAAACTTGTTGCAGGTTTAACTCCAACTGTTCGAAGTGCTGTCATATGAAATTCCATAAATGTTAAGTGAATGTAGACTTGCTGTTGTAGAAAGTTAACCAACATTTCTGACCCATCAGATTTGAGAACTCAACACTGTTATTACTTATGTAATGTATTAATTAACAATGTGCTGAGTTATTACTTTCCTCTAACAGTAATTATTAAGTTTCCCTTTAATATCTAAGAACATCTCTCACAGACAACACAGAGTTTCAGGATAATAATCATTACCATTTTACATTAAACTTTCTTTTACAGATAATCGGGAGCTGGAGTTTGGGAAGCTCGTCAGCACATCCAACACGTACGAAGAGCTGGATGCCAACGACGAGAGAAAACCTGTGACCATCACCACAAACAAGGCTCTCCTATGGACTATGGCTATTAAAACAGAGTAAACTAATGCTTTTTGTTTTTTATTAAAAAAAAGACAGTTCAGATATTTTTTTTCTTTGTTTTATTAAAACTCACCATAAAGAAAAGAAAATCACAAAAAAAAGTCCCAGTCCGTCGTCGAGCGCAGTTCCATGTTTTCAGTATCTGAAGAGGTTTAAGATAGTGTTGATTCAACCACCACTGAAAAAGCGGAACGAAAAATCAGTCACACAACTGACTCAACTTTTTGTGGCAGGATTATACAATAAAAATAATAATAATATAAATAAATTTTAAAAAAACACACAATTGTAAATTTGCACACAGCTGACATGTTAACAGCTTTGCGTCAGTCAGGTGCCGTACCTGCAGCTACACACACGAGCTGGACAATATGACCATACAATCAATTGATGATAGGATAAATTCTCTCACAATATACATATTGTTTTGAGACGTCACCATCTTCCAGTTCTTTTTGTTTTGTTTTTTTGCATAAGAATTCAGATGGTTCAGTATTAAACATTTTGACTGAAATTAGGTTGTCAGTGTTAAATTTACTATTGTTAAAGCATCACCAAATTGCACACCTTCTCCTATGCAATGTGAGAGTGGGCAAAAACGCCTTTGTAACTACATAGGCAACCCTGTGATACATAACTGCGTTACTTATTACTTATAATATCTATAATATACAATATAATAAAACACACAAAGTAACACATGGTTAAAGTGACTTTGGCAAAGCGTCCTTAGGTTACTGGCTATGTATGCTCAGCTGAAGATTCAATAAACCCTGTAATACTTGCTTGTTTTGTTTGTTTGTTTTTAGAATCTTTAGATATATATTTAACAATAAGAGAAAAACCTAGTCCACATGAACACAGGTATTTTTAAAAACATGGATTTTCCTTATTCATTGTAAAACTAAATACATTTCAAAAATGTTTGGCTGTCCAAATGATAACACAAAACATGTTAGGAGCAAAACTAAACGAGCAGACAGGGATACAACCATAACTGTACGGCCCTTTTGGGCGATCTGAAACCTGGGAAAAGTTTTTCCCGGATGCATCACACAGAGGAGATCAAGTCAATGGTCCACTTTCAGTAACAGACAAGCCCTTGTTTTAAAAAAATATATATATATTTTGTATTCTTTTTTTTTTTTTTCGTGCACGAGACTGCAAGTGGCTTAACTGGATCAGTTAATGCATCACCAGTCTTTCCAGTTCAATTTATTTCACTATTGCATTTTACATCTTACAATACATGGCCAAAAAGTAAGTGGACAACTGACCATAAGTAAACTAAGAGGGCCAAACCTGTTCTCAACTAATATCAGAGCCTGGCCTCAGTACTGCTCTTGTTGAATCTCCACAGCTACACCTCAAAATCTAGAGGAAACCCTTCTCAGGAGACCATTATCACAGCAAAGGGAAATAAATCTGGAATGGGATGTTCAACAAGTACATATGAGTGTAATGGTGAGGTGTCCACAAACTTTGGACCATATTGTACCATATGCTTGATACCCGACACACCAGACGAAAATTACATGTGTGAAACACTCCTGTAGGTTTGCGATGTAATTAAAGGACTTACACAATGATGTTGTTGATGGGGATGTGGATGAGTTTGACAAAGAATCCGATAAAGCCCATGATGGCGAACCCAATCGCTGTGGCCATCGCGATCTTCTGAAATTCTACAACATAGAAAATTATAACTTGTGAGTTATAAATCTTTCATAATACTCATAAAACCCTGGAGCAATGGGGCAGAAATGCACCACGATGCCACCTCTGTTCATCTGCTGCAGATATTCTGTGTAATAGACTTAATAAACTGTCATCTTCTGTGACAGCGGTCACAATCTCACCTTTTCTGTCTGGTTTCGTGCATCTTTTCACGAGCCTAATGGAGTCCTTGACGAACTGGCGGCCGGGCTCGACAAACTGCATGACCTGATCCATGTCTGCTTCGGGCTGAGGAGGAGAAAACGTACACGCGTCAGTGGTTTAATCCTCTTCAAAACAGAGAAAGGGTGAAGAGACAGAGACACAGAAAGACAGTCAAAAAAGAACGCAAAAAAAAAAAAACAGACACAGAGACAGAGGAACAGACCCAGACAAAAGAGACAGACGAAGAAAATGAGACAAAAAGACAGAGAAATGGAAATATATGAGAGAGTGTGAGAGATATACACAGAAAGAGAAGGGGGG
>JAQMYL010000019.1:16896975-16908938 GCA_030014365.1 Clarias pachynema
TGCAACATTTCCCAAAACACAAAATTTCCCAAAAGCACAACCACATTTCCCAAAATGCAACATTTCCCAAAACACAAAATTTCCCAAAGCACAACCACATTTCCCAAAATGCAACATTTCCCAAAACGCAACATTTTCTAAAACACATTTCCCAAAATACATTTCCCAAAATGCAACATTTCCCAAAGCACAACCACATTTTCCAAAACACATTTCCCAAAGCACAACTACATTTCCCCAAAAATGCAACATTTCCCAAAACACAGCAACATTTCCCTAAACAAAACATTTCACAAAATGCAACATTTTCTAAAACACAAAATTTCCCAAAATACAGCAACATTTTCCAAAACACATTTCCAAAAACACAACCACATTTCCCACAATGCAACATTTTCTCTTTGGGGCACGCATCAGCAGTAACTCAATTATCTTATGGCTCTGAAGTACAAAACACAACAAGATTTCCCAAACACAAAAACATTGGCCAAAACACAACATTTCCAAAACATAACATTTCCCAAAATGCAACATTTACCCAAACACAAAATTTCCCAAAGCACAACCACATTTCCCAAAATGCAACTTTTCCCAAAACACAACATTTTCCAAAACACAGCAACATTTCCCAAAACAAAGAAACATTTTCTAAAACACAACTTTTCCCAAAATGCAACACTTCCCAAAGCACAACCACTTTTCCTAAAACACATTTCCCAAATACAACATTTCCCAAAACGTAAAAATGTCCCAAAGCTCAACCACATTTCCCAAAGCACATTTCCCAAAATGCAACATTGCCAAAACACAAAATTTAACAAAGCACAGCCACATTTCCCAAAATGCAGCATTTCCCAAAACATAACATTTCCCAAAAAACAGCAACATTTTCTAAAACACAAAATTTCCCAAAGCATAACCACATTTCCCAAGAATTTTCCCAAAATACAGTGACATTCCACGAAACATATGTCCCAAAACATGTTTCCTAAAACACAATGACCTTTTCCAAAAACACATCACATTGTTTTCCAAAACACAACCACATTTCTCATCACACAAAGACATTTCACAAAGCCCAAATGCAATTCCTAAAACACAAATGTCATTGTGTTTTGTAAAATGCTTTTGTGTTGTGGGAAATGTGGTTGTATTTTGAGAATTGTGGTTGTGTTTTGTGAAACGTTGTTGTGTTTTATTCCTTCAGGGTCACCGTGTATTTACATAGACACTAAACTGTGCATTTGGAGGAAATGAAGAGAGTTTGAAATAAAGAAAGTTTGAAATGAAGAGAGTGTGAGTTATGGAAGAATGCATTATAAGAGGGCTATTTTGTCTGGAGCATTAACCGACGCACTTTGGGCGAGCTGACAACTGTTTTAAATTGTTAAAAAATAGCAAAATAGGGGACCTTTAAACCTAATAAAGGAGCTTAAAGCTCTCTACTTACAGAAGAAATAATAGATAGCAGCTTTGCTGCACATTCCTTAATTTATCGGCCCTGTTTTTATCAACTCCCAGTAATGCACTGTTTACAGCTCCTGCTCCAACGACTCTCTAAAGCTAATCAAACACTTAAAGGTCACTGAGTTAATTACATTCCCAGCACTGTGAGAAACTAACCGGACACAGTTCAGTCCAAGAGCTGGCGGCATGAAAATCTCCCATCATATTTGTCCTTAACCACTACAGCTGAGTGTAAGTGGGTAGGACTAGAGGTCATCCGGCCATAAGAAAATCCAATAAAACTCTCAGCTGAAAAACCAAACAAAAAACCAAACAAACCCGAGAGCTGTGTACGAAAGCCAAAACAAGTACAACTACAATCAGCTCCGTTGACGAAACGTTTAAACCTGATCTTGCCTGATCGTCTTTGAATGCGTTCAACTTAAGAAAAGGGCCAGAAGTAAAGTAAGAGAGCTCTCCAGGGAGGTGCTGTTTACTATTTAGACCCATTCAGCCTGACGAGTTCCCCATGACAGCACTGACTGTGCGCATTACATGTTAAAAAATGACATGAAGCCACAGTTATGACAGCTCCCAGGAACAACTACTGATGACAAAGGCATCACAGGACCACGACTCTGACAGGTACAAGTGATTTGATGGATGGAGATTGAACGAGCGTACATATTGAAAAGCAAGCTGTTTTTCCCGCGCATCCTTCGAGGCATCTCCGTGTTACTGTTGCGGGCTGAAGGCTACGAAGAACTCTAATGCGCTTAACAGATCATTAGATTCAACATGAATGTATCGCACACTGTTTGGATTCCATTAAAGCCTGTCTTGTCTTATTTATTAGAGGAACACAGCTGTTTGGTGTTGCATGTTGCACAAAATTAGACAATTTATTTCTAATGTTTTTTCTGTATTGATATTTAAGGCAGGATAGTAGAGGATGGATCTTTTTTTTTTTTTTTTTTGCTTCCTGCTTCGTGAAGTAGATGCAGAGGATACATAAAGTTTGCATACCCTGAAAGAAATTATTATAATTTGCCATTTATTAGGAAAATATGATTGATAATGCAAAATAATTTTGTCCTTATTTAAGGACAGTGATCATGTGAAGTTATTAATTATCACTTAGTTGTTTGCCTCTTTTTTAAAACCTAATGATAACTGAAAATCACCCAAATAATCCTAATCCAAAGTTTACATATACTTGAATATTTGTCCACATTATAAACACACAGGTTGGCACACACAGGTTTAAATGGATATTAAAGGGACGTTTCCACACCTGTGACTCATTATGATTGTAATTAGTGTCTGCGCATAAATAGTCAACGAGTTTCTCAGCTCATGAGGTGTTGCACTGACGTGGTGGGATGCTGCATGGGAAGGACAAAAGAACTGTCTGGACCTGTTTAATAAGGTTGTTGAACTTTATAAAGCAGGAAAAAGACTTAAAAAGTTCTCTCAACACTTGAAAATTCCAGTCAGTACTGTTTAAACTCTGATAAAGAGGTGGAAAATAAGAGGTTCTGTTGATAATAAGACATGGTCAGATATCCCACAAAAGATTTCACAGGCTACTGATAGAATAATGGTTCTAGATGCAAAGAAAACCCCCCACAAACAACCTCGAGAGAAATACAGCCTGCTCTGGAAAAAAAAGTGTTTATTCAAGGAGTACAATAAAGAGAAACTTGAACACACATTATCTGCATGGTCGACAGCACCTAGACAAGCCATATCAGCTTCTGGAGCAGAGTCATTTGGTGTGATGAAACCAAAATTGGACTTTATAGTCACAGAGGAGTCAACAAAGCTTACTGTGAAAAGTACACCATCCCCACTGTAAAGCATGCTGGTGGATCTCTTGTGTTTTGGGGCTGTGTGAGCTCCACTGGCACAGGGAATTTAGTCAAAATTGATGGCAAGATGAATGCAGCATGTTTTCAGAAAATACTGGCAGATAATTTGCATTCTACAGCACAAAAGCTGCACATAGGACGCTCTTGGATGTTCCAACATGACAATGATCCAAAGCACAAGCTCCAATAGCTATGGAAAAAGATGAAAGTTCTGAAGTGGCCATCACAGTCGCCTGACCTCAATATCATTGCGACAATTTGGGGAGATCTTAAACGTGTAGTTCATGCAACACAACCAAAAAATTTACAAGAAATGGATACATTTTGCCAAGCAGAATCAGCAGCTAAGAATACCACCTGAGAGAATTAAGAACCTCATGCACAACTATTACAGAAGTCTGCATGCCATCATTGGTGCTAAAGGGGGCGAAACACAAAACGCAAAAACAAACAATGAATGAGGTACTTGAACACAAATGACCTGCATGGTCGAGTTGCCAGGGGAAAGCCATTACTGCGCCCATGCCACAAAAAGGCACAAAAACCAGACAAGCCTCACAGCTCCTGGAGCAGAATCATTTGGAGTGATGAGACCAAAATGTAACTTTTATAGTCACAGAGGAATCAACAAAGCCTATGGTGAAAAGCACACCATCCCCACTGTGAAGCATGCTGGAGCATCTCTTATGTTTTGGGGCTGGGTAAGCTCTAGTGGCACAGTCAAAAAGAGTTAGTTGAAACTGATGGCAAGATGAATGCAGAATGTTTTTAGAAAAATATTGGCAGACAATTTTAGGACCACAGAAAATGAAGGACTTCATGCACAATCATTACAAAAGATGGCATGCCATCATTGATGCTAAAGGGAGAACTAAACGTATGCAAACTTTTGAACAGGGATTATAACCTCATTTTCTTTATCGTCATGTTTTGTTTGATTGTGCCATTCTGTTATGCCTTACATACGAACTTGAGTCCTATAAGAAATAAAATCAATTAGTTTTGCTTTTTCACTCATCTTTTCTTTAAAAAAAAAAAAAAAAAGTTTCTTCTAAGTACAACTGTACATTTGTGCATCCAAGGGCACCCATTTTTCTTGACGCTCTCAGTGCAAGCACTTGAGCCACAAACGTGACCTAATTACAGTTCTCCAGTTCTATAAATGTCAGGTTTTATATACTGTAGCAAATAACCAGTACAGCTCTTTCCACAGCATTACAGTAAGTAATGTGACAAATTGAACCGATCTTGTTGCCATGTTTCCGCACCTGACACCGACCATGATGCATTTCCTTTGAAGTGAACTCTAGACCAGGTTTTTTTTTTTTTATTATTTATTTTTTCCAAGAAGGCCATGTTCTCTGAACAAAAGCAGTGTTCACACTTCACCGAACATACTGAACTCAAACAGCCCTGAGTGTAGAGGGGAAAAAAAGTGTGAAAACAACCCAAGATTGATGGAAATGAAGGAAAATTCACCTTCGAGAGCCAGATAGAGTGAAGAAAAGGAAGGACAAGCAAATATGAGTTCTGACACACAGCCAGTTTTTTGACATCAATCTACCACTTTCATAAGGATTACAGATGAAGCATTGGGTCGGTAAGAAAATTGCAAGAGTGCATGATTGACTGTGCATTTCAGTGACTGAATACGGTGTAGAGATGTGTTCATAAATAACGCAATGAGAAATCCCTTCTATTGTGTCACCCAGAGTTAGATACAGAAATGTCATACAAATAAAGCCCGGCAACACGGGAGTACAGGGAAAAAAAGTTCTTGCTAACTAACTAACTGAAGAAAACTGTCAAACCTAATAGCCGAATAAAAGCTAGCGCTCCTATTTAAAGATCTGATCTGAAGAAACGGCCCCCCGCTGCCTCTCGGAGTGAGACACAGGACGTGGTACAGATTCGTGGCAAAACACCTGCTGTGAAAAGGACTTAGATCTGAATACAGGCACCTCATTAAAATCGGCGAAAAGTCTACTTATCATAGAGATGTTAGGAACCACAGTTGTGGTACAAAAAGGTGTTAAGTGAGTAGGCTTTTTTAAGAAAAAGCTTGACATTTAAGTCATTGAGGAAGTAGATTAGGAACCAGTGTTGCCAATTTAGCGACTATTAGTGATTTTTCTTTTTTCCCTGATTAAAAGTACTAGTGACAAAATAAATAAAATTATCTAGATTTTCTCTAGAGTTACTTTCTCCAGAAGAAAGTCGTCATGACAACACATGCCGGATGTCAAAATGCCCCTCTCGGATTCTACTCCAGTCTGTGAGTGGGAGACAAAAGTAGCTTTACTGTTGGCGAGAGAGAGAAGACATGTATACTGTGATTAAAGTATTTATACACGAATGTTATTAAAAATGCAGTATAATATCATATAAGGAGGCACGGTGGCTTAGTGTAGCTTTGCACCTTCAGGTTCCGAGTTCGATTCGGTCTTTGTGCATGGAGTTTGCATGTTCTCCCCATGCTTGATGGGTTTCCTCTGGGTACTCCGGTTTCCATGCAGGTTAGGCTGATTGGGTTTTCAGTGCCCGCAGTGTGTGTGTGCGTGCGCGCGCGCCCTGGGATGGATTGGCACCATGTCCATGATGTACCCAACCTTGTGCCATAAGTCTCCAGGGAAAGACTCCAGGCCCCTGCGTGACTCTGTATAGAGGATAATGCGGTGTACAGTAGATGATGACAATGACGATAATATCATATGATGTACTCAGGGTTGTAGTGGTAAAAAATTATGTTGGTAAACTAGGAATTATATGATCAAAGTAAGGGAGAACACGACATAGACATAAAAAAAATCTTATGAAAAAAGTGAATTGAAGCTGAAATGCATCCTTAAGTAATAGCAAGAAAGGAAAGAAACACTAATCAGCATATTTTTGGACTGTGGGAGGAAACCGGAGTACCACGAAGAATGGAGAGATCATGCAAACTCCACCCACACAAACCAGAGGTGGGAATTGAACCCAGAACCTGGAGGTGCAAGGCAACAATGCTAACTAAGCCACCATGCCGCCATCACCATTAAATGATATATGGCAATAAACCAGTGAAAGACGGTATGGAAGTTTTTTAATTATTATTTTTTTAACATCAGCCAACACTTACAGAACTGAACAATCCATCATGCATTTTAATGAAAAAAAAAAGTTCAGTATTATAAAAACTAAAATTCACATCACTACTTGGGTAGCCGTATAACAATGCAAAAGAATATTCACAACCATTTTATTTTGTGTTTGAGGTCTTTTACCGCCATCGGCAGGAGGAGGCTTGCCACAAAACAAACAGCCAGAAACACCATATTAATGATAGAGGTCAGAAGAGAATGGCCAGACTGATTTGAGGTCATACTGTATGAAGGCAACAGGAATTCAAATAACCAGATAAAGCATCTCAGGACACACAAAACCTTGTGGCGGAGAGGTAACAGCAGCAGCATATCACATTGAATTTCGTTATTGTCAGCCAAGAACAGGAATCTGTGACAAAACAATTGTAGATTGCAATATACAGTACACTGTGGGGCCAATAAATGTGGAGCATAAAGATTGGACTTTGGAGCAATGGAAAAGGTCATGTGGTCCAATGAGTCCAGCGTGACCCTATTCCAGAGTGAAGGATGTGTCAGAGTAAGAAGGGAAGAGCATGAATTCATCGGACCACCGTATGAGCCTTTGGAGAAAGTGTTATGATCTGGGGTTGCTTCAGTTGCTCAGGTCTAGACTCAGCAACGTCATGTGGCAATAAAATGAAGTGAGCAGATGACCTTAATGAACCAAATGACCAGGTTATTACAGCAATGAAGTTATTTTTCGTCCTGATGGCACGGGCATATTCCAGGACTCAAATTGTGAAAGAATTGTTCTGGGAGCATGAAGAATCATTTTCATATATGAACTGGCCACCATATTGTGCCCCGTAATCAAAACTAAAGGTGATAGCTAAAGAATGCATGACTTTATTTATTTATTTATTTATTTATCTTTGCCAGGTAGTGTATGTGCAGATGTTCGCAATAATGTAATCAGTCACTGTATAATTTCAATTAAGTCACAGACTCAGTATCTACTATTCAGAAAATCCAACACAGTGCCAAGAGGAAGAACTGAACCACAAATCAGTCACTGAGAAACGCTGCTCTTAAAATAGCCTGCTTTGATCACTGGGTGTTAGGGAGCAGAGAGCGACAGTGACGAATCCTCACAGGGGTTAATTTCCAGGCTTTTTAGAGAGAGAGAGGTGGAGTACCTTGTTCTGTTCCCTCCAGGCCAGCCTTCTGCAGAACTCTACCCTGCTCCCATCTTCACACACCTGTCACACCTACCTCCACTTACACATGGGAGTCCTCATAAAAAAGTCCTCAAGTATTTAATAAGAATAGATGAATTAATAACAGCAGTTGTTATTCTGTAGAATAAGAGAGCGAGAGACAAAAAACATGAATTCTTTTTATAGTACTATATCACAAAACCTTCAGAAACTCGCTACTAAAAAAATCTATTGAAAAACTCACCTAGCTTCTTGTTTCCGAGTAAAACTGTAAGTGGAAGAAGAAGAAGAAGAAGAAAAAAACCCACACACACTCTTATGCTCAAGCCACAGAGGAGACTTCTTAAGAAAAAAAAAACACACACACACACACACACACACACACAGCATTTCTGCTGAGTCCTTTACAAGAGACTAAAGAAGGATCCCTAAGGGTTTGGCAATGAAATGCTCTCCGCAAGAGCAAAACTGTGAGTGAAGACAAAACTGCTATACTTACAGTTTTAAATGACTCAGTTGAAGACTGGGCTCTGCAACAACACCAGTTGTACAACAGGACAATAAAAGATTGTTTAAGTGTCACTAACAGAAATCCAGAAAACCGATTATTATTATTATTATTATTTTATTATTATTTTTTTTTCCCCCCCCATTACTATCATTTAATATTTTGTGTTGGATTTAATGAAATAAAACTGCAACGATAGTTGTAGTTACATGGACCCTAGTATTCCACCAGTTGTTAATGTAACAGCACATCTGGAATGAAAAAGGCACCATGTAATCTGTTAAATATGTAAATTGTTAAACGTGAATTGGAATAAATACAGTATATATTCTGTGCATGTTTGAACTGGACAAACCCTCCATGATATCATCCAAAGGTAAGCTCATGTGTGGGAGCTTTTTTATAATTTGCCATCTTGGCAATAACTGACTCCAACTAAATCCTGGTTAATCCAGAAATGTACAAATTTCCAGAACATGTAGCCTATGGTTTAGAACCCGCCTACCTAACTCAGTTACCACCCACAAGGTACTGAACTTGGCTTTAGTTTAGCCAAATTGTTATGTGGTCTAACATTAATTTACATGCTAATGCATTTGATTGAACTCCTGAGCATCCATACACTACACTTCATCACGTCTTTTTTTAACTTTTTTAACATTTTCTTGTAAGTTAAACTACAAACGATTCCAGTTATCTGGTTAGCTGAAGTGACACATAGTGGTGTGATTTACATCTGCAATGTAACTGTTTCACAGCAGCCATATTTATAATTATGCACAACTTAATTGCTTTAATATAATTTGAACTGGGTTACAAAAAAAATTCACAAATGGAAAAATCTGGCTACTGAGACCAAAACGGACTGTAAACATATTTGTTACATTTGTGAAGTTGGACATTTTAACATGGTGGTCTTTAGAGATTGACTCACTTTCTGAGCTAAACCCCAGTAGACATTTGAAGGAACTTGAGGGTGCCCCTTGCAGTGACACTGGGTGACATGCCTAGATTTTGAGAGAGAAATTTTGCTTCCATTACTGATCGTTAACCTTTTGTTGGGGCATTGGTGGCTCAATTATAGGTTTCTCGCCTACAATGCGAAGGCCCAGGTTTGATTTCCAGGCAATGCCCAATCCCAAGCCACTGGATGCCGTGCCGGTTCCAAGCTTTGATAAATTGGGAGGGTTCTGTCAGGAAGGGCATCTGTCGTAATAAAACTGTGCCAAACTGTTGTGCAGATCAGTTAGTCCGCTGTGGTGATCCCTCAACAGGAGCAGTCAAAAGACTAACATCAACTGATTAGTAACCTTGGTGAGGGCCACTAGTTTTTTGCATTGGAATTTCATGCACTGGATTCTGGTCTTCAGTGGAGCAACGGGCACTGACTGGTTAGTATCTGAGGGATATATGCAGGGATCCATCTAACCAATCATAACACAGAAGGCATTATATGTGAGAATAGATGTTTTACCTAAACTCCTGAACTCAAAGTTGGGTGTGGGGGGTGGGGGTGGGGGAGTTTGTCCTTCGTTTGTGTAGATCGATAGTCCTTTTGCTTAATTTAAAAAAGTAATAAAGGACTTTATAAGCAAAATAATAGTATATATCTGGACATTTATTTTCTATTACTGAGAGTATCACAGAGGGTTTTTAAAAGACCTTATTACAGCCTGACCTATTCTTCTACTCCTGTTTTTCCTGGGATTTGTTGTACAAATGGCTTGAAATTCAAACGAAGTAAAGGTAATGCATCAGTTCTTCAGGTCATCAGTGATGTAATGAGGATATTGATCGCAGCACCGGGCTCTGAAATTGCATTATGATCTTCTTCCTTTGGAGTTCCTTAACACAGACAAGAATGAACTGCATGCACAATCCTCTGCCTGTTTGTAACTCACATGTCCGAAGCGATTTTAATTTGCTAGGAGAGACTAGCAGCTAGTTAGGTGACTGATATGGAGAATGTGGAGAAATGTGGTCCATTTTCTGTACTGCTTAGATGTGTAGAGTCATGTCGGGAAAGTCTGGGCACAAGGCAGTCAACCGATTACACACCAAACCAAATGATACACTGTGGGCAATTTGGAAATGCCAACTTACAATGCGGATCTTTGGACTGTGTGAGGAAACTGGAGTCCCTGGAGGAAACTCAACAAAAACAAGAGAACTTGCAAACTCCACGCACACAAACCGGAGGTGAGTTTCAAACCCATAACCCCTTAATGTGCGAGGCAACAGTAATAACCACTAAGCCTGGAGAAAAGTCAATGGAATTATTAGACAAAGAAAACAACTAAGGAGAACAGAGATTGTAGAAATAAGACAGACAGCTATGTGCAATTGTGAAAGTAAGAGCATTTCCACACATGCACAATGTGAGAACTCACAGGCTCATTATGGAACTGTGTGGCCTTAAGAAAAAAACACTTTCCCAAATGGATATTATAAAATCAAACAGTAATACGTGTGTTAAAAGATTTTCAGTAATAAAGATGGTAAATGAGAGTCCTGGGATGAGTACAGGACAATCATTCTGCACACGGTACAATGATGATTTTAAAACAGCTCTGAATGTGGCTCAGCGAATCAGATATCACTCAGGTGCTTTTGATATTAAAAGGGATGATGGAGAGGTTTTGCATTTCCTGGTAAAACAAGAAGAGACATTAATGAGACATGTCTTTGTTCCTGTTTGGAGATTGCGCTCTGCTTTATTTAAAATGCCATTAGCCCTGAGCAGGAAATGCACCTTTTGCTGTACAGCTTTTTATTAGTTATCAACATGCAGAAAGAGATGTTATGTGCAGTTGGAGAAATTGGCTAGACAGTTGTTTTTGCATTTCTTTTAATCACCTATTTTACATTTTTTCCCTTGTTTAATGTTTCACATCATGCAGCAGCATAATAAAAAAAAAACATAAAAAAAAAACAGAAAACCTAAGTGAAAGGATTCTCATATGGTGACTTTTTGCATGTGTCAAGACGTCTGTTTGGTCCCACCATGTTCTGCATGGCTAAAGGGATGTTACTTATCTGATGCCAGTGCCAAAACCATGGAAAAATCCGAAAAGCACTTTCAGCCAGAGAACACGTGTTAACGTTATGTCATCTTAAACAACACTGTCTCTTTTTTAGTAATTTCTTCCAAGTCATTCCATGTTGTGTTTCACGGCTAACATAAGCTACAGTGCCTACTAGCTTTTAACACAAGGCTGAATCCCAAATTCCTCTCTAACTACTTGGTGTGTGGAACGAACGATTGTACACCCTACATACTGTAGCACACTAGCTTTCCATTTAATGCTATTTGGGATTTAACCCTGGAACATTTATAAGTCAGCTATTAGTTAGAAAACTTAATGTAAATATTTGTTAATGTTTCCTTCACATCATTTTATGAAATGTAAAGCAGAGCATTTTCTATTGCATTGCAATCCAGGAGGAATGACAAATTTGTCCTCTGACTGAGGTAATCCCGTCAAACTTTCTAAAGTCCACCCTAACATACCTCATATGAAAAGAATCTACGCTATATGGGGGGGGGAAAGTATTTAGACAAACCTGTTAATTGTTTCTATCAGGCCCCTTATTCCCAGTGAAGGGCGATATTAATTAGAGAAAGATGTGGAAATTTTAGGCTGCGCATGCACAGTGAGCGTGTGTAGGACGGATTCACAGGTAGGATGAATTTATAGAACACCGGCTGAAGACTTGGGCCCGTATTCACAAAGCTTCTTAGAATTCTCTCAGAGAGTCCTATCTTAGCTTAAAAAGTTCTAGCTGGGAGTCTTAAACTAAAAGTGATTTAGAAAACATCTTAGAGCAACTCTGAGGAAGGAAAGTACAAAAACCT
>JAQMYL010000019.1:16932134-16949240 GCA_030014365.1 Clarias pachynema
ACCTGCATATCTTTGGACTGTGGGAGGAAACCGGAGTACCCGGAGGAAACCCACCAAGCACGGGGAGAACATGTAAAGTCCATGCACACATTTAAAACTTCAAAGCAAGTTAACTAGGCATAGATAATTGATATTCCTCCACCTTTTTTTTTTTTTTTTTTTTAATAAGGAGTACTCATATTTCTGTGATTAAGGCCACATTTTGCAATAAATTTAGCACTCTCTCTCTCTCTCTCTCTCTCTCACACACACTCACACACACACACACACACACACCTCTCTCTCTCTTTTTCTCTCTCCCACACAGATACACACACACCTGCCCTGATAGGCAAAGTATCCTCAGTGCTGAGTGTTGCAGTAAATATGCTGTTGGAGAACATAATCAGCTCCTGACTTCACACTGACGGAGTATGTGCGATCGTTAATGAGTGTGAATTATGCAAATCCAAAACGGAAACAACACATGCTTGTGATGGGAAATAATTCCCACGCATCTCATAACCTGATGACAGAATAATTCTGGATGCGCACGCACACACACACACACACACACACACACACACACACACACACACACACCGAGCTAATTTCTTGATACATTTAGAATGATCTCAAAAAGCCCATCAATTGTTTCATCCTGTCACTTCTACCCTGGACATTACATCACACATTAGCATACCTTCTTTCATTCTGCACTCCTTATGATTCATCTTTTTTTTCTTCTCTTTTTTTTCTCCGGTTTACAGACTATATAAAGGCAGGTGAGATAATATATAAAACAGTGACGTTTTGCTAACATCTCCATTTTAAGGCCCAACGAATGAATGAATAAAAAATTGACAGAACTACTCTTTTGTTTGAAATGATTATGAATTCCTACAGAGCCACTAAATTGACATGGATGAGGGAAGAAAATGGCGGGGGAAAAAATCAGATGAAGGAAAAAAAAAAAAAAGCAGGACATGAGATGTACAAGAAACAAACAATCAAACAAAAAAAGCATTCCATTTTTTTGTCCAGGCAGTGTATATTTAGCTTTTTTATTTATTTATTTATTTTTTCCATTTATTGTCTTTTCATTTTCTCACAAGTTTCTAAGAAACCCCGAATGTTGTGATGTACTTCAGGTGTGTGGCCCAGTGGTGCCCAGTGCACATTCAGGTTTCAGCTTTACACTATACAAGTGCAGCACTTAAGAGACTTGTGTAAAACCCAGGAGTCACCTCAGGCCTGTTGTCAATGCACCGAAGATGGAAGGGAAACAGGGACAGATGGCCAACAGGACACGTGGTTTTGGTGCAGTGGGAGCGGTACATCAGCAAGTTTTATTGCTAGCCTGCAAGCAGAAACGCAAAGATCAATGAACCTGCACTGTTAACACACTGCTGGTGTGGCGTTCCCTCTTAGCTTAAGGGTTGGGTTGAAGATCAGAAAATTGGGTTATACATAGAACTATGGAAAATTAATCTAACATTCTTATCAACAGCATAACACAAGGTAAAAGTTTCAACACTAGCTCATCAAATCATGTTTTGATAGTCCATCCCATCCAAACAAGAACAGACTAATATACTTTCATCAACCGAAAGACTGCTTTATTTTACTGTTGTAAACACACTTATATTGGTTGTTTACCTTTGTTAGAGAAATATTAATGCTAATATGTAGGTTGCAATTTTTAATGCACAGTTTTAGTCTCACAAGCGAGACTACTAGTTATCACTGGTACTTTTCCTTAATAGATGATTATTACAAGCTCCACCTAGACTAGGCCATTTGTGTACAACTGTGCCTCGGAGATCTCTTTTGATTCTCATATTTCTGACCACACAGGAAGCACCATGAACACCATTTGGATAAACACAATTATCCTCACTCGGGTTGTATTACTGTAAAATCTCTGTTGGCTGCACTGCCTTATTAGCGCTTTCCGTTCAAGGCTACTGTCTCCCCAGTCACTGCTGTGCAGGTGTGAATGTGTTACATCGGTTCATTTGTAACTGTGGAGCAAAAATGATTGCCCAAAAGCGTGAAAGATGAGCAGCATGGAGAATTTTTTTCCCCCATTTGTGCATCGTTTGGATATCTGCAAGCAAAATTTGGACCGATACTCTAATGAAAGAGAAAGGTTCATTAGAGAAAAAGAAATAATTGCTGATGATGACCCATGGATTCATCACTATGAACCTGGGAGTAAACGGCAGAGTATGGAACAGAAACATCCTCAATTACTGACTGACAAACATCATCTGGAAAATCGATGCTTCTGGGAGAGGTGGCACGGTGGTGTAGTGGTTAGCACTGTCGTCTTGCACCTCCAGGGTCTGGGTTCGATTCCCATCTCCGTTTGCATGTTCTCCCTGTGCTGGTGGGTTTCCTCCAGGTACTCCGGTTTCCGCCCAAAGTCCAAAGACATGCAGATTAGGCTAATTGCCATTCCTAAATTGCCTGTAGTGTGTGAATGAGTATGTTACTGTGTGCATGTGTGTGCCGCCCTGCGATGAATTGGCACCCTTTCCAAGGTGTACCCCGCCTCGTGCCTTAAATCTCCTGGGATAGGCTCCAGGCCCCTGCAATCCTGAATACATGATAAAGTGGTATAGATGATGAGTGAGTGAGTTTTCTGGGATTTTCAACGACCTGTATTGGAACATTATCAGGAAAAAGGTTCAACAATCAACAGTGCTCATTACAGTGAAATGCCTATTAAAGCCTAAACTTCGGATTGAATGCAGAGGACTGCTATCTTTGTGATCTTGCCTGACAATGCACATCCACACACTTCTGCCCACACTGTCGACATTCTGCAAAAAACTTCATTTTAAGGCGTTAAAGCTTCCTCCCTATGGTCCTGATCCTTCTCCATCAGACTTTCACCTGTTTGGTCCCCTGAAAGCAGCCATACGAGGGGTGAAGAAGTCAAGACAAGACAGGGTTCATGGCCCGCATAAAACTGTTTTTTTATTATTTATTTTTTTTTATGAGGGAATATGAAAGCTTGTTTACAGATGGACAATGGAGATTATCCATTTCCATAAATCTTACAGAAATTTAAGGAGTCTGGTTCATGTCTAAATGTGCTCATTCTACAAAAATCACTCTGGAAATCATAATATATCGGCCCTAATAACCTTAGGAATCACTTTCAACATGAAACATCCACAGAATCTTCTGAAACATCCTAGTGCCAGATACCACGGCACACCCCCAGAGGCCCTATTAAGTTATGCCTCTGAGAAGCCGGAACAGCCCTGGTGGCACAAAGGAAACCTACCTGCTCTTAAATTCAGTCATTTCACTAGCACTCAGATCTCCCTAATGGAAACTGTTCACCTGCATATCGACTGCTCGTGATAATGTTAATTGATGTTAGTTTCATTTAATGATCTTTATATTAACGATCTGTGTGCCCTGAGTGATATTAGAGCCTTGGACTAAAGTGACTAGATTAAGCATGAAGGGGATGATTGCAGAAAGTAATAATCTAGTCATAATAAATCACATTGCTTTTACTTTTGATATTTAAATACAGTTGAAGGCAACAGTTGAAGGCAAGTACTTTTTTTTTTACTTTTACTTAAGTGGAAATTTAAGATGAAGGATGTCTAGTAATATTTAATCTAGTCTTTTTACTTTCACTCAAGTACCGGACTTGTGAACTTTTTCCACACTTGATTTTATCCTTAATCATAGGTGAAAGTAGGGTCTTTTTATTCTGGTATTGCATAATACTAAAAGATTTAGTGAGCTACAACAAAACTGGAAGTAGGGGAGAGCTCCTGCCATACAAAACCCACATACAAAACCAGTTACCGAAGCACTTTGAGCATGAAAACACATCTGATATTGTCTCTGAACCATCCATGTTGTGTTTCAATCTTTCATTACTACTAGTTAACATGAGAGCGAGCTTCCACCAATGCATTGACCAGTTCATTACTTATCTCAAAACTAACTAACTTCTAACACTAGACCGAATCCCAAATCCCTCTCTAACCCCTTATTAAGGGCAGTATATGGTGTGTGAAACAAGGGATTCTACACCCTACATACTGTAGTGCACTAGCTTTCCATTTTACACTATTTTGGATTCAACCCCTGAACAGAGTTAGTTAAGGCTGTTTGGAACAAGAGACATCACATTTTTGTCTTAATGAAAGCTAATAAGGTAGTGATGACTCAGGGATTAAGGCTCTGGGTTACTGATCATAACTTTTGGGGCCAAACCCCAATGCTCCCAGGCTGTAACTTTTAGGCCACTGAGCAAAGTCCTTTCTGCTCCAGGCACTCTGTATTATGGCTGACACTGTGCTCTGACTTCAACTTCATAACAAGTAGTGGTTAGTAGACAAAAAGAACTGCACTAATGCACATGTTACAAAATAATGACTTTTACACAAGAAAGCCATAGACTTAGAGAAGTGCAAAATCCAACCTTTCAAGACAATGCACATATATTCATGACAGCATGTGCCTTAATTGTGTTTGGTTTCTGTGAGGTTATCTGGGTTAACGTATTCTAGAATATAAGATAAATTAGAATATAAGCACCATGGGAATTTCTTAAAGCAGCTCTGAACTTGCAGCTTAATGTGTGGGGTCTGTTATTAGTGTGCATGATTCCGTTGTACAAAGCTTTATGGGAAAATGTCACAAGCTTGGACCTGAGCCAAGTACACTGTTAGAGCTGATAGGGTTATTGAACAGTTTGAGCTTTACAACAGTTAATCAGGCTTTAGAAAATTGGGTTGTGATGGGATGGATTCAAACAAGGTAGTGCATACGTCTATGGGCCTGTTTACTTAGGTCAGGTTGTGACATCACAAGCAGAGCAAACAGAACAAATGTAATATGAAGCGACCACCATCTTAGGCATCTTGTGCCTTTATTCTACATCACTGGGAACAATAACTGGGAGGAACACACACAGGGTGCTACATTAGGATCAGCATAGCTTTGCCCAGTAGATAATACCTATTAATTTCCCCTGCGTTCTTCCCTCAAACTCCAACCCCCATTCCAGCATTTACCAAAAGCACCAGTTCCTCAGGTTTTTTTCCATCACCCAAAACATGCTAAATGCTCTGCAAATGACCTCATCCAGATTGTATTCCTACCTCAGTGTTTCCAGGAGAGTCTTTACTACCACACTAAGCAGGAGTAACTTGTCACCAACAGTGATGGGTAATAGAAAGGTGCCTTTTAAAAGTCACATATGATACTCTTTTTAAAACAAGTTAATATAAATCTTTGAGGTCTCCAAAATGTGTCTATTGTTACTTCTCCAGATGAAAAACAACTCACCTGTTGCATTCTGGTATGCTTGATTTTCTTTTTGTTTCACTCCTTTTCCAAATCTACTGTTTCAGTGTCTGTGGCCTTAAATTAACTTTCGCCCACTTGATAAAGTGCATTGTCCAAGCCAGTCAGAATGCAGAGGACTGGAAACATTCACATACCTTAGAAAGTATTTCCCACAGCCCGCCATGCACGGGGCCCAACAGAGACAGGGCCCAAAGGCTGCCAATCCAAACTCCTCAAATTAAAATCCAGACAATCAACCATGGGATGCACTGGACAAACAAGTCCAATCAACAGAGGCGCCACCCTGCAACCCACAGCACCCAAAGGATCTCCTACCAATGTGCTGTTACCAGACAATACAGGACACTTCCAAAGATCTTGTGGAGTCATGCCCCTAGGGGCCAGAGCTTCCCCAATTGGCACAAGGGCAACACAAAACCTTGGTGGTTATAATATTAATGGTTTAAATATTATGACTGATTTGTCTATGTAATCATGCAATCTTCACTCTTTAGCAACATACAAGTAAAAAACACACTGTGCGCCAAAGAAGACGAGGTTAGCTGTTAAATGCTAATGGCTAACTAGCCCGTCTTAAATAAGATTAGATTATCTATTAAAAGCGGAGTTGTGCAGAGCTGGGTGGCGCTGAAGATTGAGTGGGAGGAGAATCTCTTGGCATATGAGGTCACAATAGAGGGCAAATCTGCTTTGCTTGTTTATACCCCAGGCAATTCAAAGATGGGAAAAAAAAAACAGTAGGGAATTTTTCTTCTGCACGTCTAGAAAGGGACTAAAAAGTGAGTTTTGTATAATAGGTCCTCCTTAAAGTATTTAAGCGAACTAAATCTAATTTAAACGTGTCATGTGTCACATTACCACTGGGTTGGAAAAAAAAATTGTCTGCACAACAAAACAATGTTTTACTTAACTGGATATATATTCAGATTTCCCCCGTCCCCTCCCCTCAGCTAGTTTCTCACAGGAAGTTACAGGAATGAATGTCACTATGTGGTACGGCTGACTCTGGGTCGAAGTCTGTCTGTGGAAAACCCAGTCCACCTATTAAGGTGTTAATGAAAGGTGATGGAGCTGATGCTTAACACAGCGCAGACTGTAATTACAAACTGACTCTAATAATAGGACATATGGCAACTGGTCAAGTGCATTTGGTAACTGCATTTTAAACATCTATAACTCGGGTTGTTGAAGCACAGAAGGTGACGAGCTGGTAAATTATTATAAACAGTTAATCAGTTTGTAATCAAGTGTACATACTGAATAGTTACTGAGCAGCGCATAAAGAACAAAACTACCGGAGATACAAAATTCAAGACCAGAGGCAAAGCTACAGAAAGCCATGTACAGGATGTGATGTCAGCCACTGATGGCCTTCCACTGCACTGTGTTTACAGAATGCTTACGCGGATGACACCAATGAAAAGCGCAAATGGATAAGGAATTTTAAAGGAGAAACCAGCATTTAAGGCAAACCCTGCAATGGGAGATTAGCAGCAACAAAAGGGGTTTTCAAAGTAGATCCGAGAGTTGGGTTCAACAATAGCGCAAATGCATCACTTGTGATGAATAATATGTTGTTTCGTACCTTTTTATATGAAAGACGCTACTCTATGACCGTGTGCAATTTGAACCAGCTATGTCAGTTAATAAACAAAATGTGATGGCCACCTTTACATTACTTCTAGAACAGCGCTTGTATGTGTCATTTGCTATATCTATTATTTATTCTTCTCTAACATTCCTGACCATTTAATAAAACTAAATCTTCATCTGCATGCGATTATAATGCCTCTTTCTTTGTCTCTACTGGACATATTGATGTCTCTGTATGTTCAGGGCATGACGCTTGACGAGCTTCATTCCCATTGAGCGTAACAGATGTGTCCTGACTTTCATGTACTGGGCTCTGGGCAGGAGACTGAGCCCCACTGTTTGCCTTTTAACGCTTTCAGTGACATGCCCTTCAATTAATTGCTTTCGCTAATGCATCTGACAGACAAATGAACTTTACACAGCAGTGGTTACATAACCAACCAAACAGCATGTACTGTAGTTCACAAATATTACTCGTGCATGTGAAACGCTTCATTTAGAAATATGCAAGGTGAAAGCGACTTGGCTTATCTGATTTGATCCTAAGCTCTATATAGTGCTTTTGTATGTTCTCCCCCTGTCCACGTGGATCGTTTGGGCACATAGTGTCTTTGGATGGTTTGGAAGCATTTTAACATAATAGAGTACAGTTTAAAGCTTTATGCTGCAATGCAAATCATTGTCTGGTCAATCAGTGCTCAGGAGAGACTTGATGTAGTTTCACATTCCAGACTCAGGCATGGATCCAAGTACAATTCACCCCAAAGTCAGGTACACTTGCCTAATCTAAACACTCGACGCTGTACCCTGTCTACTTTGGTCATTTTCACTTGAAATGGCGGTCTTAAAGCTATGCAATATTCTCAACTCATGCATGATTTAAAATAAAATGTGAAAGCCAACCATACTGTACCTAAACACAGAAGTGGACCACTGTTTAGGCTGTGACATCATCAAGGCTGTCTGGCTCCTCTGCCGACCTCTGAACTGCATAGTAATAACTGTTAAAGTTAAACATTTTCTCAGAAATATCACGAGGTGATAAGCATGAAGGTGATTTTTCTTTTCTTTGTGTTAATTGACTAAGTGCATACTGCCACCTCCTGTTTCAGAGAGTAAAAATACGCACTTGTACTCAGGTAGGGAACAATATTACCAACATGAAAGTGGGTCATAATAAGTAAACATGGCTTGTGTAAAAGCACCCAGAAAGACGGAGAGAGAAATTCACCACTGCACGTTTCATATACAGTACACATGGATTTGCACACATCAATATTAAGAACCCATATCCACTCATATATTTGGCCTCTGTAGACTTTTATGATTTCAAATGATTGATTTCTTGCATCAAGTATTCTTGATATGATTCATCTCTGCCAGTAGTGTCATGTATTATCTGTGGAACTAAATCTGCTAATGTTTTTTGATTTGATTTTTCTCAACCCAATTACTTGTGCTATTGGAGTTTCACTTCTGTGCCTGCTCTCTTGACAGAACTCTCAAATCATAACATACCCTCAGGGTTTGTTTCAGTTCAGTGAAATAATGTATGAGGAGAGAAACTTTGGAGAATATGTCTGAAGATGCAGCTATTACAGCAATAAAAGCGCACATTCAGTAATTCTTTGTTGCTAGTCTGGATATCTGGTCTTGGTGGGAGCTGTATTGTGTTTCAAGGAAGCACTACTATTAACTTTTCTCATATGATGTACGAGGAGAGATGAATTTAATGGAACATTACAGTGTAACAACTACTGTAACTGTTATTAGAAATAAACCACACCATTCACTGATGTGCATCAAAGAAACCAAAAATGGTACTGTATATGCATTATACATGATTTCCACGAGATTTTGGAAGTTCGCGCTGTTTTGGTTTGATTCTGTTGCATTTCTGCACTGTTTTACAGTTTATATGAAGGTGAAGACTGAAATCACTTATTCATTAGAAATAAGCAAGTTTTGGCCCTCTTCTCTTTATTTCGTTTTGGGATGGGCAAGTCTGAGATATTCTTGCAAGTAGAAATAAAATTCCTGAATGATGAAGAGTCACATGATGCGTGCTTGGAGTAAGAAAGCTGAAATTTACGCATATGACATTCTATTGTCTAATTTTGTATATTGGAGTTTGGCTTGGGTTAGAACAGTTGTTCCTGAGCTGCGAGTTAATGTTTATTAACTAATCAGCAAGAAAATATTTTCCTTCAAACTTGTGATTGTGTTTTTCTAAATTGAAAAGTCTGCAGAAGATTGTAGGAGGTTATGTCTGTTATGACATTATTTTGATATGAATATGAACCAATAAATGGCATAAATTTGCTAGCTTCATTCAACAAATTCAATGTGAATGAACACAATTGTATATAAAGCCAACATCACATGAGCTAGATTTAAGATTCACCTCAGGTTGTTTTTTTTCTCTCTCAAACCTCCTTGGACGTTACATAGAAATACATTTTCATAAAATATTTTGTCTGGGGTAGCTCAGTCGTTAAGGCATTGGAATTCAGTTCAGAGGGTCCCAGGTTCAAATCCCATGACCACGATGTTGTCCCTGTTGGGCCCTTGAGCAAGGCCCTTAACTGCAAAGATGTATAATGAGATAAAAATGTAAGTTGCTTTGGATAAGTGTGTCTGCCAAATGCCTGAATGTATATACAATACTATGCAAAAGCTTCCCCTTATTTCTTTTTATAAAATGTAATTAAATTATGTAAATGAAATTAAAGAAACTTAAATTAAAGAATTTTTTTTTCCTGCTACAGGCTGCAAATTGCCTAAAAACACAATTTACAAATTGGTTGTTTGTTACAACCACAGCAGCAACCTCATTTCCCCTCTCGTCTTTTCTAATCATTTAGCATTCAGCATCACCAGTATACTAATCACCGGCCTGATCGTCTGTCCTCATCTGCACCTGTTTCATCTGCACCTGTTTCTCACTGGTTCATGCCTTATGTTAGATTTTTTTTTTAATGCTTGAATGATTCATAGGTCACTATTGGGTTTAACAAACAAAAACATATTTCTGGCCAGGTACAGAGACTGGACTGAAAATGAGAGCCAAAAATTTGAACAAAATGGAAGAAAAACATCCTTCAGGAATTCCTTAAGACTATACAAATACATGAAAGTCTTGCTCTTTGGTAGCAAAATATGAAGAATTGTGGAGTGTCTCAAGACTGTACATAGCAATACATTTCACATTATAATTTGACAGCAATACATCTATTTTCATATTTAATTCTTATTGTTAATACTGGATTTAGGCTTTAAAAAAACTCTGTATTACAACTATTAGGATGCTCAAGCACAGAGTAAGGGGTGTATTTAGATGTCTGCTGTTTGATGCTGCAGGCATTATTCTGTCAGAAAGTATTATACGATCCTAATAAAACTACTCTCACTGCACCCTCAGAATGGACTGCTTCTACTCTCTCTGAATAGAAGAGACCCTTTTATCCAAGACCGGCTGGTCTATCACATACTGTATCAAGTACACTAGAGTGATCCTTATGCAAGTGCAATCATGATCATTTTTCAGTTTTGGTTCAGCTTGTGGATTGCTCCCTATAATATACAGTAATTTATTGAAGCCATATTGTTATAGAAGACGGCCTATGAGTTGTAATTTCATACTCCTTACATAGCACAGTTGAGAAGGGTCCTCAGATAACTGATCTGTTAAACTGAGAGCAGATCAGAGATGAATACGCGCTTGTAGAGAAGATACTGTAGAACAGTGATTTAACCATGGTTCTTGTCTCCATTATCAGTCACTTAGTTGGAGTTTCATATGTAACCATTGCCTTCTTCCTTATGTTCTGGGTCATCAAGGTGCTTTCCATGCATTAAAGACACAATCAAGGTTTGTAACACCTCCTCATATGGCACCTTCTAGACAATAATGGTGATCATTAAGGGTGTTAATCACTGGTTTCCATGAAGACCATCCCAGGAAAGCAAGAGCAAAACTCACCAATTAGCAGAACCTCACATTAGAGCCATTATGAAGGCTTTACAGAGCCTGTGAACTGTGGTCCAGGTCACAACTCCAGGGCTTGCTATGCATCAACAGACGCACTCCATCTCCACATACTCTCTGCATTTATTTCTCTCACCCTTAGTACGCCCGCAAGCCACACAATCACATTATAACACAATGTTATTCAAGGAAACTTCAAGTTCAGAGCACATTCATAGGTTTAGATTATAGTTGTGATATACAGTCTATGCATACAATCCACATTCTAACAAGTAGCTTTAGAATGTGTAATTGAGTAAAACCTTTCCTGAGGGCGAAAGCGGTAAACAATTTCCCGATCGTTTTTCTTCTGAACCGTTAACCTTTTTGTCTCGAGCATGCCAGTGGCTCGGCTGTGGGTCTAAGAATTATTTATAATGTAGCCAGATGAAAAGGCTAATCAATATGTTAAAAGGGCTCCCCGTTATTGATTTTTGTGCCGTGCTGCAAAAAGCAGCGGATGACTAGGAGTGTGTGCAGTCGCCGTGGTAAGCCTGGCCATGGTGGATTAGGAGCCTAAGTGAATTAGTCAGGAATTTGGTGAAGGATTAGCCTGAGCAACAGGAGACTGACTTGTCAAGGTCTTTGGTCATTTCACCTGGCATGCAGGTTTTTGATAAGACTCCAAATAAACACATCTGGAGAACCGAATACAGCTTAATCATTATTTTTCACTACCCAGGAACTCTTGAACATTGTAATACAGTCATAATGGTTGGATAAAAGTTCAAAATACTATGGAGATAACATTGAATGGATGATCCCAGTGTTTACCCTATAATAGTACCAGTGGGCCACCATGGCAACAAGAGCCCTGCTATTCATACATGACAGGACATTTCTAAAAAAAAAAAAAAAAGAAATCTAGAACAAAATCTAATTTCATCCAATAGACCGTAACAGCTATAGGTTTACTGTAATAATGTGGCTATACAGTAATTCCAGAAATGCCACAAGGTGGTTTTTGTGGTTGTAGACTAGAGCAGAACAAGTTTTGTGACGACACCACTCTGATCTATATACTGTATATACAGTATACTGTAAAGCTACCCATATAACGGTTTTTCATTTCTCTGTTACTTTGTTATATATGTTAGTGAAGTTAAAGTATATTTACCTCTGTATGAAAGAATAGAATAGGAAAACAGCTTAATAATCCTCATTCACATTTTATAAAAGTAATGTGTTTTTATATTAGGATAGAAAATATGTAGAGAAATCCTTATTTAATTAGAATATGTACAGTCTTGTACAGTACAAGACTCACATAGCTACTGTACATGTAGCTTGTCGTTATGTCAAAACAAAAGCCTGTCAGGTGTATTAAAAATAAGTTCCTAAATTAATTATAAGCAGCAGCAGCAAAAATAAATAAATCTAGGTAATTTTGTTTGCTTTATATTATCAAAAGATGTTCAGTTTTTCTTCTGCTAACCATACATAGTTGAATCACTGGCTTAGTGGTTATCACTTTCACCTTGCACCTCCGGGTTCGATTCCTGCCTTGCATGGAGTTTGCATGTTCTCCCCATACTCGGGGGGCGGGTTCCTTTAGGTATATGGTTTCCTCAAACAGTTAAAAAACATGCAGATTAAAATTGCACATAGTGTGTAATTGAGCATGTGTGTACAGTATGTGTGTGTTTGTGCCCTGCGATGGATTGGCACCCCATCCAGGGTGTACACCGCCTTGTGCCCTAAGTGTACTGGGATAGGCTCCAGGCCCCCTGCGACCCTGTATACCTGATAAAACGTTATAGATGATTGTGAGTGAGTGAGATAATTGAACGATCTATGTTGTGAAATTTTTGTGAAACTTACACTCTGTTCCTTGTTCTGTTTTTTTAATGTGTACATAACTTGTTTGTTATTGCACCTTGAAAATGCATCAATAAATCGTGGGTTCCACCAGATACAACTGTTCAAAATATACCATCAAAACTACAACAGCTGTTGTGTCTCTGTTACATTGATCCTAGTCCTGTTGTGATCCTGGTCCAGTCATTTGACAACTTAAATGATTGATGTATTATTCTGCACTTTTACTGTACTTATTAACAATATACAGTTTACACTCAACTATTACAGTCGATTTCTGAGCTCCCTCTTTTTAAATTTGACCCGCAGCCTCATGGCGGTGAGGGAGTGAAACAATCAAGGAGGTGATTGCCTGACAGAGGTATGCCATCAGGGGTGAAGTCTTCAGTTGAAGAACCACCTGGGGTGTTATGTGAGATAGAAAGATCTGTCAGGAGTCCTGGAAACGATTGGCTAAAGGCAGACATCCGCACTCTCCTGGTGTGTGGTGTCGCCAGGAGTATCGACCTAGGCAGAAAAAGCACTGTGATCTGCCCAATGGCAAAGTCGAGCTCGAAAACCTGGAGGTCCAAAGTGGTAAACAATGAATTACTGCAAGCTTGCCAGAGGCTGGGCTCTTTAGCGTTGTAACATGCCCTACAGCAATGACAGATAAACTTCACTGAACCTTGTAATAAATTATTAATATCTAACAATATTAATCAACATCCTCTGACCAATCAGAGCTAAGTATTCAACATGTTTATTGTTGCAAAATGGATATCTTAGCCATTACCAATATACAGTATTGATTGCATTTGAATAAGATATGGAAGAAATGAGGCAGTACTTAATGTCTGTTTCTTTCCGCACTCATGGTCATGAAAAAACAATAGTTGTTGAAAGGAGTTGTGTGTCTCTGACAATTTTAGACACTTCAAGCTCAGCAATTCTGGCAATTCAGAAATAAAAAAAAAAGTCAGCTTTTTGAAGGTGAGTGCCATTTTTATCCTCTCCACAATGAGTCACACACTGTGTGTGGCAAGCTGAACAACTGTTTTTTATTATTATTTTTATTGATACAGTCAAAGTTACTAAAGTGCCAGTATTACAAAAACAACAATGGTCCAATATTGTTCCAGTTTACAAAACAGTTCTGGATTAATGCTGGCAACCAACTTTGTCCCAGCTGGATTGCCAAGGTGGATCATAAGGATCGATAGTAGATAGACCTGAATTAGTGCACTTTTTGTTAAAAGGTGTATATGATGGAAATATGTTGCAATGGGCGTTCAAGTCAAAATGGGACTTGTGATAAGATTTCTCATGAATGATGGCTTAAACCTGATTGACATTTACAGAAGACTTCAAGCACAGTATGGTGATGAAACTCTTAGAATGGTACAAATGTTTTAAAGAAGCCCTTGCATTTGTAAATAAGTGAGTGGAACACCTGATCCTTGATAATTGATGGATACATTGTCTCCAACTTGCAGAAGAGACCTAGCTGACTGTGGGAACTGTACGCACAATCGTTCACCAACACCCGTTGAACATCACAAAAACTCATCTGGAAGTTATTACATCATCCCCTGTACAGTCCTGCCCTCGCTTTAAACCATTTCCACATGTTTGGGCCATTAAAGGAGTTCCTGGGAGGCCATCCTTTCAGACATGAAGCAGGCAGTCTAATCATGGCTCTGGCATATTGAGAAGTTTTTACCTTGATGGTATCCAAACACTGGTGAAATGCTGGAATAAATGCATTAGTATAGCAGAGTATTATATGGAGAAATAAAGGGAGTATTTACTCTCATAACTGTGTTCTGTTATTCTGCACAATCAAAAGTCCCAGTGTGACATGAGCGGCCCTTGTATGTTCTTAGTGGTAAAACTACATTGCAAGGAATTATGGAAGATTAGCTGAGAAACAGCATATTTCACCCAAACATGGCCTCAATTAACCATTTATCCATCCATCAATCCATCCATCCATCATCTACACTGCTTATAGAAAAGCAGGGGGCCATGTATCTATCTCAGGGAACTCACATGGCAGGGTAAACACCCATAGGAGGGAGAGATTAACTCAGATGAGCCAAAGCTCTTTGACTGTTCAGAACCACCTTAGGACTATAAAACAAATGTAAAGTTTTTAAACTCGGACTAAAAGAAAAAAGTAACATCTTAAACATTTTAAACAGTAGGTTGGCATTTTAAAGACTAAGTATTATATCTGAATGTCAAATACTCAGATAACATAGATGACAGCCTGATTCCTGAACCTCTGCATGTTATATCAAATATTTATGTATGTATCTTGGTCACTTCTGTGACACTGCCTCCATTACCCCACTTTCGCTATTAATAACACAGCTCACTGGGTTTGAATGTGCAGAATGTAAATCATTTGTCATTTTCCCCTTTTCTCTCAGATCTCTCTCTGGATTGGTAATGAGGCCAACGAAGTGGAGATGAGCAGGTCAGATAAAATAGCAGAGTTTTCAAATATGATCAAAGACGATGATGCTATCTCAATTCCTGGCAAAACAAGCTGTTTATATGGTGTGTATATAGTATAGAAGTCTCCTATTATAATAATTTTAAGAGGACAAAAACAAGAAAACAGTTAAAAATAATTAGATATGGTCTTATGTTGATATTTACATTTATACATTTGGCAGACGCCATTATCCAGAGTGACTTTCACAAGTGAAAGGATGAAGAAGCGTGACATGCTCGTTGTCGAGCAGAGGCGGCGGAGGAAGAAGCGCGACGTCCTCGCTGTCGAGCTGCGAAGGAGGAGGAAGCACGACGTCCTCGCTGTCGAGCTGCGAAAGAGGAGGAACCGCGACTTCCTCGCTGACGAGCGGAGGAGGAGGATGCGCGACGTCCTCGTAGTCGGGTGACAGAGGAAGAGGATGCGCGACGTCCTTGAAGTCGAGGAGAGGAGGAGGAGGAGGAAGCGTGACGTCCTCGAAGTCGAGTGACGGAGGAGGAGGATGCGCAAAGTCCTCGTCGTCTAGCTGAGGAGCTGGCACGATGTCCTCAAAGCCAGGAGGCGGCGGAAGCACGACACTCTCCAAGTCACTCCATGACTCCACACCTTCCCTGTCGAGGAAAAGAAGAGGAAGCGCTGTATCTTCCGTGTCGAAGAGCGGAGGGGGCGGAGGAGGAAGCACGCCGTCCTCGCTGTCCAGCAGAGGTTCAGGAAGCGCTGTATCTTCCGTGTCGAAGAGCGGAGGAGGCGGAGGAGGAAGCGCGTAGTCCTCGCTGTCCAGTGGAGGCATCGGTAGCAATGTCTCCTCTGTGCGGAGGAGGAAGCGCGTCGTCCTCGCTGTCCAGCGGAGGTGCAGGACGCGCTGTATCCTCCGTGTCGAAGAGCGGAGGAGGCGGTGGAAGCTCGTCATCGATCGGAGGAGGAAGAACAAGATCAGAGCCTTCTGCATGGCCCTCGTGAAGATCAGTGCCCACAGCGCGGCCCTCGTGAAGATCAGTGCCCGCAGCGTGGCTCTCTCGAATTTGGACAAGCAGGTTTTGGAGCTGTTCGACTTGCTCCCGCAGGCTCTGTATATGCTCCTGATTCTGCTCCGCCCAAAGCATGCAGATGTTTTTTGTTCCTTCCTCCCTCCATTGCCACTCAGCCTGGGGTTCTTCTTCCCCCTCGTCACCGCCATACCTGACCCTTCTGGCCCGTACCTCTTGGTCGGTGCGGGGAATCCTGTCTCCCCCAGCTGCATCCTTCTTAAACGGAGTCCGCCGAATGGCAAGCCTGCAGCCTTCCCAGCTCTGCTGCGCCCCTCGCTCGCTTTGCTTCCTGTACTCTTCGAAGTCGCTCCGATCGTCCGCTCGCTCAGGCGACCTAGTCACTGCTCCCCTCCAAAAAACATCTAGGGGAGAGACCTCTGCTATGCCACTGTAGAGGTCTAGCATTCTGTCATGTTTGTGGGTCTTGTGTTTGCGTGGCATAATTGCAGAGGCAGTGAAGAGGTTTAAAGTTGTAGTTTTATTGATGTTCCAAAATACACAACATAAATAAACTTGGCTAGAGCATTATAGTAACACTTACTACGAAAAACAACCCTCTCGAAAACCATAACTAATGCTAGACCCACTTCTAAACTCAAACAGGCTATTTATAATCTTTGTAATGACTCACCTCGGCTCAGGTGTGCGTTCCCCTCACCTGACCGAAGTGCACCATGGGAAACGAAGTCCAACTCAAATTAAACTACAACAAAAACAAACATGGGCGTTTGGCGCCCTCTAGGGGTTAACCCTTACATATAGTGTTTTCAAGGTTAGAAAAGTGCTTGGATTTTGGACAAAGTGCTTGAACCTGCTTGAATTTGAAATTGCAT
>JAQMYL010000019.1:16949340-16962224 GCA_030014365.1 Clarias pachynema
ACATATCTGATTTATATCTGATTTATTTCCACATATGAAGGAGGCCTGAAACCGATCTCAAAATATCGGAATGCATGTGTTTTTTTTTCCTGTTTACACGGACATAGAACATATCCGATATGTGTCACAGATGAGCAAAAAATCGGAATTGGGTCACATTTAACTGACTATGTAAACGTAGCCTAAGTTTACATTTCAGTTTGTGTGCTTACTGATTAAATTCTGCAGTCGCGTGAATTCTTTCATCAAACAACAAAGTGCTAATACGATGTGAACAATATTTATTTTTCCATTTCTATTTTTCCATTTTGTTTAAACAGCATTAACCAGCTAAATTCTTATTAAATAACATTAACAAAGATTAAGACATACTGTAACAAATGCATTGCTCATGGTTGGTTCAAATGAAACCTTATTGTAGTGTTAATATAATCTTTACTATATCAAGAGCAATAATCAACAAAAAATATTTTCTCATAATACTGCAGCCCTGCTCTCTAATTAATTATCTCATTCTTTTTCTTTTTTTTTCCACTTATATACATTATTATACAACTTATTTATATTATATTAAGTCTTCTTATTTTTTATTGTTGTTATTTAGGGAAAAAGCATCAAGATCTGATGAGAAGACTCCTATATCCAGGTCCTGGATTGGGGGATTTTTTTCAGCAGACAAGCAATGTGTCAAGCAGCACAGCTACATCTACACCATTAAGCAGCAGTGCAGAGGAAGCTGCCAGTGGAGTAGCAAAGGAAATTGCGCCTCTACCATCCCCAGATTCATCTAATCCACAGCAGTCAACCAGCAACTCCCAAGGCACCATAAAAACATTTGTTAGCTCTAATCCAACACTTAAAGCAGAAATATGCTGGGCAACAAAAGTTCTAACAAGCCACTATTCTTACAAATCATGTGAGCATGTAGGGGATCTTTTCCAAACCATGTTTCCCACACGACAGTAACATAGCAAAGCAGTTTAAATGTGGGGAGAATAAAGTGGCATACCTTACATGAATTTTGAATAATGCACATGAAGTATCATGAACGACTGGTCATGAAAGTTTGGTACTACACCCAAACAAAATCTGACTGTAAGCTAATTTTTTGAGATATCAACTTTAGGTAGAAAGAGACCAAACCTAAAAAGATACTTCATCCAATAACTGAACTTTTTATTTTTATTTTTTTTATTTTTTTTACCATTTTTGGGTGAACTATCCCAATAAATCTGTGCTCCAATGTATTCAACAATTTAAGTTGAAATGTCATATTGTGTTTAAATAGCACAATGGATTTAAATGTGAAAGAACATACAGCATATATAAACGTAATTTACCGCGGTTGTTAGGTGCTGGAAAAGCATAAAAATGCACCTTGAAAGTGCTGGAATTTGAAGTTGAAAAAGGTGTAAGAACCCTGTTACTAACTAAGTACCATCAGTCAAACACTGTTGTTTTTCTTTTCCTTGGGGAAGGGATTAACCAAGTACCTAAGAAACAGATAAGAACAGAAACTGATGTTGAGCTATCTAAGATATTTTTCTTCCTACAGAAAGAAGGAGATGTCATTATGGTTTTCAAAGGGCTCCAAGAGTAAGGTTCTAAAAATCATTATTGCATTGTCTTAATGCCACATACAGAGCATCAGTTAAGGCTGTAGTCAATTTTTTACTGTCAGAAAGGGACTTCAGATGAATCCATACAGTATGTATCCTGAGGAATGTCTGTTTTTGAGTGAGGCTCCAGCAGCACGAACACTGATAGTAGGAGCAGAGAAGCTTTCCTTGCTGTTGTGGCCACCAGCCCATATACTTTAGTGAGCTGCAGATCTGAGTGATTCAGACCCAAGGGCCTGCTGTAAGGCCTCTCGCTTTGGCAGGTCATCTCCTTCTTCTAACTCAGGGGAGAGCACGAGCAATACAGCTCTAGGGCACCTGCCATGTCCCACAGGGAAGAGGAAGCTTTACTGCGCACAGCCTTACATTCTTCTTCGGAGAGGGAGCTCAAGGAGAAGTCAACAATGACTTTCCCCACAACCTCATGGGCTGAACTTTGCTCAGGCTGGAGCCACCTGCAAGCTATCCGCTGTAGCTGATCGAACTGGGCCCGGGGCGGTGTGGGTCGTAGGTCCAGCTATGGAACTCGATGGCGGCTTGATAGCGGGAGAGTCCACAGCAGGCTAGCACTTCAGCTTTCAGCCAGTCATAATTTGCTGCTTCATCGCTTGTAAGGGATAAGTAGGCTCGCTGTACTTCACCAGTGAGCAGTGGGATGAAGGTGGTGCTTCACTCCTGCTTCAGCCAACCTGCTCCGCTGCCCTTTTGTGGGTCTGCAGGAAGGATTCTAGATCATCATGTGACATAAGCTTGCTGAGAAGGTGTTGGGCCTCCCTGCGGGAGTCTGTTAGGGAGATGTCCACCCCTTTATGCTGCGTACCCGCAGCAGTCCGAGGTGAGGGCGTGTAAAAATGAAAGACCAGTGATATGTGCTAAAATGCATTGTGGTTCACTCTCCGATTACAGACTCCAATTATTGAAAGAAGTAAAACTTAGAGCAAACAAGCTGTTAGACATTCATCTTTACAAAATTTTATTTCTATCTCTTGACCAATACTAGTGTTTCATTAGACATAGTTGTAATGCTACCAATATTGTGTGTCTGTCTGTGTCCTTTCAGGCAATATCTGTCCATGCAGAGCATGTCTTTAATAGAACAAAGACCTTTAATCATTCCAGGTGAAACAAGACATCATTGTTCCAGAAAGACATGCAATGTATGTGTGTGGCCAAAGTGCTATGAGTTTATTTCCTGTGAGGTAACAAGCTATAAATCAGCGATGAGAGCCTGTCAGTGATTTATCTATAAACTATCTCTCAGCTTTCTTAATTTTTTCTCTGCTCCATCACTCTTCCAGTCTTTCACTCACTCCCTCTGTCACAGCAACAGATGTTCAAACATCACTTACGTCCATTCAGATTCAGTAAAAGCAGCTTCCTTTTTTTTTCTCCCACGTGAAGTGTTGCATATGTAAAACATTAAATGAATGCAATTTATCATTGCTTCCTGATCATGTCAAAATGGGTGTCCAATCCTAAAGAAAAGAGGTAGAAATTCAGGCAAGTGACATTTTGTTTTGTGTTTTCTGAATTCAATGTGTTGCAGAGTGGCTTGGGCTGGAACATCTGCTGGTTAGCTCCGGGCTTCCAATTTCCGTTAATGGTTATTTATTTTGGTGATAACAAAATATTGCTGTTAAAATTGAGAAGCATAAAAAATGTAGAAATAGCGTGTAAAAGATAAATTGAGCTGAAGGACTCATGATTGGAAACGAGTTTTCGGTTTTAGGTAAAAATGTGTAATGAGTTGGTTATAACTGATTAGTAAATATAGTTTTGAAAATCTTCGAGTACATATGCTTTGATGACGCATAAATTAGATATCTGTGTATGGTCACAAATGGTACTAAACTGTACCTTTCCTGGGCACTGATGTGGTGTCCTCAAACTTTCATGTTTTTTGTATCTAAATATTTCTCAAAATAGTGGCTATTTTCTCTTTTGTCTTTACGTTTCACAACTTATTGACCTGAAACTAATTATTGGCTGTCATGATTCTTGTACGAGAAGGCGGACGCAAACGCAGGGCGAACACACAAGTCTTTATTTTGAAAACCATGCAAAAACAAAAACCAAAAGAATGTAAAAGATGAATCCCCAGGGTGGGTCTGCAGGCAGGCGTGCAGGTTAGAACACAAAAGGGAAATAAACAAACAAAAGATAACTTTAACAGAAAAGGCTGATAACCTCTCATCCTTGACCTCGACTGTGGTCTCCGAAACAGAAAACGACCCGACACTGCAGACACGACTCAGTCCTGGGGAGAAAACAAAAGAAACTGGTAGTTTAACTTGAACACGCACCATGGAGGAACACAAACGGTGGACAGACAGGGAGCTATGGGTTCGACTGATATAAATAGGGAAACACACGGGGAAGACACAGGTGAACTTAATTTGCTGCTAAAGTGAAACATGTACACACGTACAGTAGACACACTAGTGGGAGACAAAGCGGTGGCTCAGTAATCCGGAGAACCAGATCTTATCCCCCAGGACTGGCTTCCCGAGGGAGGCACGGGCGCCCTCTCCGCGTTGCCGGAGGGAGTAAGGACCCACCAGGCTGATGGGATTGCCTGCGGGCTGCCTGCGGGGCGGTCGCCGGGTGATCTGTCCGTGCTCGGTGGAATTCAGCGATGAGCTCATGGCTCAAGATGTCTTGGGCTGGGACCCTGCTCCACTCCTCCGGACCGTACCATTCCCAATCCACCAGATATTGGAGGGAACCCCCTCTCCTCTGTATCTGGGGGAAAGTTTACGACAGGGGAGGTTAAAGTGAAGGTCCCATGTCGAGAGCCACACCCGATCGCCTACCTGGAGCGGAGGACTTTCCCTTCGTTGTCTATCGGCATATTTTTTAAAACAATGAACTGCGTGGAAGATCTTTTGTATGTGCATCCTCCCATACTTTTCCCGCTCTCTTAAGCCACTGATCCACCATGGGTACGTTGGTGGGAGTGGCGTCCCAGGGCCAGAGCGGGGGCTAGTTGACTTACAAGGCTTGTGCAGTCCTTCTGCTCCTCCACGAGGGCCTGACAAGTTGGTTTTGTGTGCTATGGTCGACGTAGTCAACCGAACTAGCAAAAGGCAGACTGATGGGTATGGTTATCGCCGTCTCCAAATTTTTTCAGGTATCACTCCTACTCCCGTTGGGGAGGATTCTGTGGAGTATTGGCTTGAACAGGCCACTTTAATAGTTCAAGAGAGTGAATTGGCTGAGCAAGAAAAGAGATGTCGAATCCTACAGTGTTTGAAAGGGCCTGCTTTAGAGGTTGTGAAGTCTTTGCGACTCGGTAAGCAAGGTGCCACTGCCACAGAGTTCCTTGAAGCACTGGATAGTGCATTTGGTTCAGCAGAGTCTGCTGAAGACCTTTACTTACTTCTACTTTCGTCTCATTCAACAGATGGCTGGTGAGAAATTGTCAGACTATGTTCCGAGGATTGAACCCTTTCTGGCCAAATAGTGAAGAGAGGTGGTATTTCAGCACAAGATAAAGATAGGGTGAGAATAGAACAGCTGCTTCATGGAGCAATTGATTCAGACTTGATGTTATTGCAGCTATGGCTGAAGGAGAGACGAAGTGATCCTCCCAATTTTCTCGATTTGCTTTCTGAGATTAGAACGGAAGAAGAGCACCGTGTTCGGAATGTTGCTACTTGAGATGAATCCGCAGAAATGAGCGTAGACATTGAAGGGGCTGAAGGCTGATTTTTAAAGCTTTAAGAACTCAAGTGGTTGAGATGAGTAAGAGACAGTCCTCTACTGAGAGAGCTGTTGCTCCCCTATCAACGGTCCAGATGCCCCAATCTGGCCACAACAGATCTGAAGCTGTTGCATTAAGTAAGAATGTTAAGCTACAAATTAAAGTCTAAGGGAGTTAATGTAGTTGAGCCAACAGCCACAGTTGCTGCTGTTGAAACTAAGCCTGCTGATTGTGGTTCTCCTAGGCAAGTGCAGAGCCATCGAGGTGATGATGTCCGCTTCTGTTACAGGTGTGGGGAAGATGGCCATATCGGCACCAGGTGCTCCTCTGATGAAAATGAGAAAAAAGTGATTAGGAGACTTATAGCTTCACTTAAAAAAGCCAAGGATGACAGTAGATCTATTAGTGAAACCGCTCACTACTTTTCCAAGAAACAGGCCGTGCATGCAAAGACAACTAATCCGTTTCCGGAGGGTCTTATTGGTCCCCCATCTACTGTGCAGGTTAAGGTGAATGGTCACCCCTGTACTGCAATTTTGGATAGTGGGTCACAGGTGACCATCATTTTCGAGAAATGGTATGAAAATTACTTATCAGGTATACCCATACAACCAGTGTCTGGCTTAGCCATCTGGGGACACAGTGATACAAGTTACCCATATTTAGGATATGTTTTGGTTGACATGCAGTTCCCAAAAGAGCTTGTTGGTAAACCAGAGACACTAGCTGTGTTATCATTGATTTGCCCTGGGCCTAACACACCAGACCAGGTCCCCGTCATTCTGGGCACCAATGCTAGTTTGTTCCATAGACTTGCTGCTTTATGTGGTCGTTCGAAGAGTGACGCTCTGGCTCGTGCATTGAATGTCAGCAGTATAAGGCCCAAGAGGGACCTTGTTTCGGACAGCCTTAGTGATAGGGACACAGATGACACGGTGGGCTTGGTGAGGTGGATGCGCCCTGATCCGCTGTCCCTCCCGCCTCAAGAGTCTTGTTGTGTGCCGTGCCAAGTGGACTTTTGCAAGCCAACGCCTAAGGGTATTGTTGTGGTGGAGGCAAGTGATGCCACACCATTGCCGCAAAGTGTAATGGTTCAGCCTATGGTAGCTCCAGTTAGTGCCATTGACCCTAGTTGTTTCTCCTTGTTAATACAGAATGAGACAAAGAAAGAGCTTAGCATACACTGAGGAACGCCTCTGGGTAAAGTCCAGACTGCTGAATTGACAAGTCCGTGGGTGAAAAGTCAAGCATCTGAAGACGTAGATCCATCTGCAATTGATTTTGGTGATTCGCCTATTCCTGTAGAATGGAAAGACAGACTTAAGAGAAAGCTGCGTTGCCGATGTAATGTGTTTTCGCTCCATGAATGGGAGGTTGGCTTAGCCAAGGGAGTAGAGCATCATATTCGTCTGTCTGACCCCTGACCGTTTCGGGAGAGGTCCAGACGTCTTGCGCCTGCTGACATAGAGGATGTGAGAAAACATCTGCAAGACCTGCTAGCTGCAGGAGTGATAAAAGAGTCTCGGAGTCCATATGCATCTCCTATATTGATTGCAAGGAAAAGGAATGGTAGTGTGCGTATGTGTATTGACTACCGGACTCTGAATAGTAAGACAATACCTGATCAATAATTGACACCGCGCATTGATGATGCGTTGGATTGTTTAGCTGGAAGCTGCTGGTTCTCTGTGTTAGACCTCTGTAGTGGTTACTACCAAATAGCCATGGCAGAGGACGAAAAGGAGAAAACTGCGTTTACTTGTCCGCTCGGTTTCTACCAGTTCGAGCGCATGCCGCAGGGAGTTATGGGGGCCCCTGAGACGTTCCAGCGCTTAATGGAGAAGGCTGTAGGGGACATGAACTTGCTACAAGTCCTTGTTTATTTAGATGATTTGATTGTGTTTGCTGCAACGTTGGAGGAACATAAGGAGAGGCTCATAAAGGTTTTAGACCGCCTCGAGGAGGTGGCATTGGACAAATGCCAGTTCTGTCAGCCCAAAGTAAAATATGTAGGTCATATAGTGTCGGCTAGTGGGATTGCCACAGATCCATCTGGTGGAAGCTGTAACCCGGTGGCCACTGCCCACTGAGTTGAAGTCGTTGAGATCATTCCTTGGTTTCTGTGGTTATTATCGCAGATTTGTTGCCAGCTATTCCTCCATTGTGAAGCCACTGACTGACCTTATCCTCCTGTAAGGAAGAGCAAAAAGCTGAATATTATGGGAGAAAAGCATTACTACAAGGAGTCTGAACTGTTTGGTCCACGATGGACAGATGCATGTACAAAAGCTTTCCATGACATCATCAGTCACCTTACTAACGTGCCGGTGTTAGCCTTTGTTGAACAAGCCTTATGTCTAGCTCTTAAGTGGGCTGTGGTGGATAAGTTCCACGATAATCTATATGGGGTGAGATTTACTGTGATGACGGAAAATAATCCACTCACCTATGTGTTGACAACTGGGAAACTCAATGACACTGGGCACAGGTGGTTGGCTGCTCTGGCCACATATGATTTTGAGGTCAAATACCGCCCTGGAAAAGTCAATGTGGACGCTGATTTACTTTCCCATAACGGGATCGATGAAGACGTTGAGCCCTGGAAGAAACTTTCCCAGGGTGATGTGAAGGCTATTTGTGGTCGTGTGTGTGTGCGTGTGAAGGAGTCGTTTGACAGTAATGCGCGTGTGGCCGATTGTTTGGGAGTTCCTGCAGAAGTAGTTCCTGAGTTGTATGTTTTTGCAACCCATCTGAATTTGGGTCAGTTTAGAGCAGTTCACACGAGAAGACTTGCAAAAAAGCCCAGTTAGATGATCGTGTTCTCAGAACAGTTAGAGAAGGCTTGGACACTGGCCACTGGCCGTCTAGTTCGATCCTGATGTAGCTTTGTTAAAACGTGAGTGTCAGAAATTGAGAGTTGAAGACGGGTTGTTGTACAGAGTGACATGTAAAGCTCCTGAGAAAGTGAAACGCCAGTTACTACTACCTGAGAAGTTTAGAGTGCGAGTGTGTAGTACTTTGCATGATGATATGGGACACTTGGGGGTAGAGAGGACGGTAGACCTGATAAGGGACAGGTTTTATTGGCCGAAAATGGCCCAGACTGTGGAGAGGTACATAGGAAACTGTGGGAGATGTGTAACATGGAAGAGTTCCTGTCCACGCGCTCAAAGGGACCTATGGAGCTGGTCTGTGAAGACTACTTGTCTTTAGAGCCCGACTCCAGTGGGTTCGCTAACATTCTAGTTGTCATGGATCATTTCAGTCGCTATGCGCAAGCATACCCTACTAAAGACCAAAGAGCAGTGACAGTCGCTAAGGTCTTGGTTGAAAGGTTTTTTGTTCACTATGGCCTCCCGACCAGCATTCATTCGGATCAGGGTCGTGATTTTGAAAGCCGCTTGATGAAAGAGCTTCTGAGGGTTTTAGGTATCCGTAAGTCATGGACGACTCCTTACCATCCCCAAGGAGACCCGCAACCAGAGCGTTTTAATAGAACTCTGCTTTCTATGTTGGGCACCCTGGGGGGCACTCATAAGCGTCAGTGGAGCCGCCACGTGAGCCAGCTTGTGCATGCATACAATAGCACCAAGATGGAAACGTAAGTTGCAGAGTAGGTGGAACTCTTCACCTTATGTGGTGATGGAAAAGCTCCCCGATTTGCCTGTCTATAGGGTGAAGCCGAAGAGTGGTATGGGAAAGCTGAGCACCATTCACAGAGAACATTTTGCCAATTGGTAGTTTAGTTAGGGTATCTGAGGAGTCAGATGTTCGACAGCCTACCAGGAGACCTGTAACTAGGACTCAGAAAAAGTCTGTGTCACAGGAGCCATATAGTTTGGGACTTAGAGAGAACATTAGTCATCGGGTGGATGATGAGGCTAGTGAATCTGAGTCTGAAGTACGACCCATGTTCAGATGGAGGTCGGAGCTTGCTGATTTTAGGGATCATGTCTCTGAAAGGATCCAGAATGATGTGTTACCAGCAGTGGATACTGCTGAGGAGCATGAGAGTGTGTCTGAACATATGGAAAGTGATGATGAGCCTGATGTAATTTCAGATGCTGAAAATGTCCTTGATGCGGAGGCACCAGTTGGTCAAATGGATGGTACTGTATCCGAGAGAAATTCTCCAGTATTAGCTGTTGAGGAGGTTCAGCCTCAAAGAAGTTCCTTTAGATGAGAGAAGAGGCCTGTTAAACCTGTTATACGACTGACTTATGATGAGGTCGGAAGATCTAAAGACCAGCCGTTGACAATAGTTCATAGGGGTGTAGTCATAAAGATTGGTTAGATGTTTCATTGTTCATGTCTCATGTTCATGAGTTTGGTTTCATGGGATCATGGAAACCCGTTAAGAGGGGGAGTGTAGCCCTGTGCTATATGTGTTATATATATATATATATATATGGTGGAGAGCAGACGGTTAGTCTAAGCTCATTAACAGGAGAGTAAGAATTACACAGTTATTTCCCGCATCTAGCCTTTAGAAGTGGACTGATGCTGATATACTGTATGTTTACCAGACTGATAAACTGCATTATTGGCGACTGTGTGCGTTGAATATTTGCCGAGTTTAATTCACCGAGAGAGCCTGCCTCCGGGAGACACCTGGCCGCCATTTTAACTACGTGATTCCGACGCGGTTTTATCCTCGGTGCACAAGGACTTCCGACTGCATTGCTGAGACAACAAACTCAGTGTACATCTGGATAAGGTGGATTTGACAAGGGTTTGGTGTCAGCGCGAGTCCGCAAGCGGAATGACTTTTTCCCTCATCTGAAACTTCAGGTATCTGCTCCATTTTGTTTGCTTCTAGAGTGAAGCGACTGCTTATGGTTTAGGGTCTCACCTCTCCCAAGCATCGGAATCAGGTCTGCAACGAGGTTTTGGGTGTTTAATTTAGTTACTGCCTGCATAGAGGTTTATTGTAACTGATTTGAAATGAGTGCAGACACTTGTGAATTTGACTGAATTTGAAATTTGACCTTTTCCAAAAGATAGACATAAGAGCAAGTAAAGAATTTTATTTTATTTAATCCATTGGATTAAATAAAAGGATTGGACCGCGCCCACTGAGCTATCTCCGGATCGGTGTCCCATATGATCGGAGCCACCACGAGCGACGAGGGCAAAATGTTCTCCGGATTAGAAATCGGATCCAGCGGCGAGTAATAGCGGGACAACGCATCCCCTTTTATATTTTTAGAGCCAGGGTGATATGTGATGAAAAATCAGAAATGCGTGAAGAACAGCGCCCACCGGGTTTGACGGGGCTTTAGTCTTTTGGTTTGTTGGATGTACTCCAGATTACTGTGATCTGTGAGTACCATAAATGGATGTTTAGCTCCCTCAAGCCATTGCCGCCACTCCTCTAACGCTGCTTTTACTGCTAGCAGCTCTCGGTTACCGATATCATAGTTTCACATCCGCAGGTGTTAATTTACGAGAAAAGAATGCGCAAGGGTGGAGTTTTTCTGGGTTGCCCTGGCGTTGTGACAGCACTGCTCCTAACCCTACCTCCGACGCATCGACCTCCACTATAAAGGGCTTCTCTGGGTCGGGTAGTTTTAAAATAGGCGCGGTTTTGAGACGCTGAAACGCCTTTTGCGCTTCGGTGAGAACTTGCTAAGTCGTTTCGGTTTCCCTTTCAACAGTGACGTGAGCGGTGCTGCCACAGTACTGAAGCCCCGAATGAACCGCCGATAGAAACTGACAAACCCAAGAAAACTCTGTAGCGCCTTGTCTGACTTGGGTTCCGGCCATTGTTGCCTGAAAAAACGCAGGTGCGTTTACCTGCCCATATGCCATTACATTGTATTGATAGTGTCCTGATGTTGTGCTAAACGCAGTCTTCCATTCATCGCCCTTTCGCACACAAACAAGATGATATGCTCTGCGGAGGTCGAGTTTAGTGAAAATAGAAGCGTCTCGGAGTTGGTCGATACCGGCCGGCACCAGCGGCAGTGGGTGCTTGTATTTTACTGTAATCGTGTTGAGACCACGGTAATCAATACAGGGTCGTAACCCCCCGCTTTTTTTTCTCTATAAAAAAGAAACCAGCCGAAGCGGGAGACGTGGACCTGCTGATGAGCCCCTGCTGAAGAGCCTCTCTCACGTATTCCTCCATTGCCCTGGTTTCTTTCACTGACAATGGATAAGCATGCAAGCAAGGCGGTGTTTTCCCTGGCAAGAGCTCTATCGCACAGTCCCACGGACGATAAGGGGGAAGTCGAGCGGCTGCCCTGACACTAAACACTTAAATCCTCGGATGGCACACTTATTGATACATGGGCACGTGGACTTTCAATGTTTGTGTAAACCATCGGCATTGACGGTCCAAACCACTATTTGGTGCATCTAGGGGCCCAGGATATGATGCGCAAGTTCACCCAATCAAAATTTGGATTGTGGGAGCTGAGTCAGGGTAGACCCAGCACGACGGACTGATCTAGCCGAGGCAGCACAAAAAATTTTAAGCTTTTAGCTTCGACACGGGAGCTCGCAGCGAGGAAATTACAGAGGAGGAGATGAAATTTCCAGCCGACCCGGAACCTATAAGGGGACAAATGGACAACGTGTGATTTATTATACGATATTTGTGCTTTTAAACAAAAAGCGTGGTGCATGCGAGGTGGTGTGAGTTGTGTTACTTTCAGTAACGGACAGGTGTTGACTCGGTGTTTATCCCCCCCACAGTACAGGCACAACCCCGACGTCTCTGCCGTCTTTCCGTTGCCGATAGGCAGGAAGTGCTCACGTCCATTGGTTCCGGAAGGGCCCCTTCACAATGGTCTGGAGGAGGCTTGCTGAGGCTGTCACTGCAGCTGAACTCATGCCGTTTCGCCTGCATTTTTGGTGGTGTGTGATGTCGCTGGCCACGGAGGTGCTGATCTAGTTTGATAGCCAGGTTAATGCACTCATCGAGAGTCATGCCGGCATCCCGGCAAGCGAGTTCCAGTTGGACTTCCGGCTGAAGTCCATCACGGAATCTGGTTAACAAACTTTTCTCACACCAGCCGCTCTCTGCGGCTAAAACACGAGACTTCATGGCATAATCAGCGACAGTGATGTTTCCTTGGCGCAGCCTCAGTAGCTGTTGCTTGATGCAAAGAATCAAGCAAAGAAACCAACTAAGGAGATTAAGATCGGTGAAGAAACAATTTAACACATTATCAAAACCTGGAATGATAGTGCTTAACCATCAACTTCATGAAGCAAATGTGGTTGGAAAAAAATGGGATTGGAGATCACTTAAATGCTTGGTGAAGCTGCATCATAAAAAAAAAAAAATCACCAGTAATCACCAACTCCTAACCACTGTTAATACTAAACACAATGTGATGAGAACTTGTGGCATTGGAACCAATGCCGAGGCTAAAAAGTCTTCAAGTGAACATTGGGATTTGACTTTGGAGCAATAGAGATCAAAAGAGGTCAGGATAAGAAGGGAAGCTCATGAACCATCATTCCGGCATCGGCTTTTACACCGCGTTCCAAATTATTATGCAAATTGGATGTAAGTGTCAAACATTAAATGTTTAGTTTTTAAATTAAACTCA
>JAQMYL010000019.1:16969575-16982465 GCA_030014365.1 Clarias pachynema
TGTGTGTGTTTATGTGTGTGTGTTTGTGTGTGTGTGTGTGTGTGTGTGTGTTTATGTGTGTGTGTGTGTGTGTGTGTGTGTGTGTGTGTGTGTGTTCCATATATATATGGAAAGCATGTAAGGACTGCTATGGTGTAAGTGAATATAAAGACATGTATCAAATCCAGCTGCATTGCGATTGTTACATTTCAGTGGTCCGTCAAATTAGGTCACTCACTCACACACTCATCGTCTATACCGCTTTATCCTGTATAGTCTTTTGGGGGGCCTGGACCGTATCCCAGGAGATGTAGCGCACAAGGCGAGGTACACACTGGACAGTGTGCCAATCCATCAAGGTTACACTAATACACACACTCATCTATATACTACGCGTAATTTGGGAACACCAATTAGCCTAATCTGCATGTCTTTGGACTTTGAGAGGAAACTGGAGTACCCGGAGGAAACCCACCAAGCACACATACCCAACTCAGGAATGCATGCCATGCAAATTAGGTCAGAGCTGCCCAGTTTAGAAATCCTCATGCTTTATGTTTCCCATCCAGATTCATTCAATCATTTATTAGGAAAAATATTCTTTTAATGTTATATCATAATATTGAGTTAATGCGACTCTTGTTTAGCAAAGAGCCCAGCTGGGGGATTTTGACATCCTGTAGCATCAAACAGCACAGCTGAGCACTTGAGCTTTGCTGAAGGGGGTGTTGCATTAATGAAGAGGAGTGTCGAAAGGACACAAGGATGGCAGGTTTCCTTGGATCAGGTCCATTTGTGCTGAAGATTCAGTCCCATGATGCAGCTGGGTCTTGGCATTTTGGCATCAGTTGTGGACACGACCTGACTCAAATTCCAAACACTCTGGCACGCAGACAGAAAAAGACAACAAGTAGTAAAAACATGCACCTTCACTGTCAGAAACCCTGGGCATAATGAGACTGGGTGTCTGGGATTTTACTGTGAAGTGCACCCATCCTGTCTGTTTCTAATGAGGAGCCAATACCACAAGAATCACTAGATATTAAGGTGTGGGATTTGACAAGGGGAACTTGGGTAACCGCTTAATGATGCCATATATATCTTTAAAAAAAAAAAAAAAAAAAAAAAGATTATTAGAGAAGCCACTGATTTACAGAAGGTGGGTTTGATCATGTCTGATTTTTCATTGGGATTACATCATTTTTACTGCTTATTTTGAAATTATTCATACAACAGTGTCTCCTCAGGAGAAGTCTGAGCTACTGAACAATTCTTTTTAACAGTGAAGGCTTGTGCTAAATATGAGATCTGAGTTGTGATCAAAAGGTCATAAGTTCAAATCTGACAAGCTAACACAACTGCATGTTTAACCCATGACTGCTCAATTGTATAAAGTGGAATAAACTAAGTCACTCTGGATAAAAGCATCTGCCAAATAGCATAACTGTAAATTATACAAAATAAGGTCTGATTTATTTGATAACGGTTATATAAAGTTTTATAGACTAACAAAAATGTATAATGCAAAATAGAAAGAGCTCTATAGTGCAATGAATTTGCATGAATAATTAGAAATCTATTGGTCTTATGAATGCATGATAACGTGATGGCTTGTTGTAACATGATCATCACAGAACATCATCATGTTCCCATAAATGTCACAACATGTTAATTTGCCCTCAGACCTGTTCCTGGGAAATTTAAATAATTTTCAATCTTGGATGTTAAAGTGTCTTTTAAAAATGCCTTTTATAAGTTTTCTCATCTTAAAAGTGAAAAAAGTGTAAAGAAATAATGTAAGGCACATTTTTTTCTTATTAAACTTATTTTCACTTAAAAAATTTAAAAGTACGGAAGAAGGTTAAGACCACCATAAAATGTATTTGAGTTTTGACTTTAACCTCACAATTTTTTATCTGGGGAAAAAATAGTCAGAACTCAAATAAATGGTTTATAGTGGCTCTGATCCTCTTCTGTATCAAAGTGCAAACTTCAAATTATCAAACCATTAGTCTAATAAATCTGTTTTGGTGCAGATCACTTCATCAGTCTGAGAGAGTGTTAATTAGTATTAATGATGAATGAAATTATCGAAAATAAGTTTGGGTTTCAAAAGTGGTCAAAGCAGTCTGATTTTAGGACTTCATCAAAAAAAAAAAAAAATACCTTCTCAGTTTTTCTTATTTTTATGTATTACAAATTTTTTTGTGTACATAAATGTATCCATCTAGGGGCGGCACGGTGGTGTAGTGGTTAGCACTGCATAATTCATCTACAAAAAGCCTGTGCATCTCTCATTATTCTCTCGGTCACACTCTCTCGATCCCTCCTCTTACTATGTCCTTGCACCTCCTGGGTCCGGGTTAGATTCCTGTCTCTGTGTTCATGGAGTTGCAAGTTCTCCCTGTGCTTGGTGGGTTTCCTTCAGGTACTCCGGTTTCCTCCCACAGTGCAAAGACATGCAGATTAGGCTAAATGGCGTTCCCAAATTGCCCATAGTGTGTGAATGAGTGTGTGAGTGTGTGTGTGTACGGGTGTATGCCCTGCAATGGATTGTGTAACCCAAATTTCAGGGAATGGGGGCTACCCAACTGACGCCCCCTGTGACCCTGTATACAGAAATAAGATAGACGATGAGTGAGAGAATGTTTCCATATCGGCATTATCATAGGCAAGCTGTACTGTTGCCTAATCAGCCCATTTATAAACTATAAACTACACCAGTATATACTTCAGTGGTGTTGAATTTCTTGTTGAAATATTTCATTCGGCCTGATGACATTGATTAATTTATTATAGCAACATTTTGCGCAGTAATGCTGGCTGTATTTCAAATGATCTTTTTATATTAATGTGCTTTTTCAATTTCAGACATCTTACCTCTCCTGGAAAGTTTGAGGAGTCTCGTGGATAATGACAGCAAAAAGCATGAGACAAAGAGAGATGGGGAAAGGATTCATCCTGATCTCACTTTTATTTGTGGATGGGCTTTACATTGTAATACTTTCAGTCGTTTTCTTTCCATCGTTTCACTTGAGGGTGTAAAAAAAAAAAAAGAAAATATAAAACGCACTTAACTTCAGAGTAATATGTGCTCCTGTCTCGTATCAATAAAAACGATTGACCGTTTTGCTTGCTGCACTGTTTACAGCAGTGATTCTTCTATTGCCCATAGTGAATTAAATGAATGTAAAAGACACTAAGGTATGCATCATCCATCCTTTAGTATGTAATAGCTAATGTTATTTAAAGTACCTGATTTTTGCTGCTACAGTTTTTCTTTTTTAATGAAATCACAGTGCTTGTTTTCTTCAACCCCAACTGCTTGGATTCCATTTCTGTCAATCCTAAGCTGCCTTGGATAAAAGCATCATTTAGATAAATAAACATAACTGTGATCCCTGCACAGAGAAAATGATGATGCATGATGCAAACAACACTCCAAATGCTGCAAGGCAAAGACCTTCCTGCATCTATACATTAGCCTAAACGAAGTCAGAAATCTTTCACTGATGGAATGCAAATGAGTCCCTCAGTGCGTCCCTGCATAATCCATCTACAAAAAGCCTGTGCATCTCTCATTATTCTCTATGTCACACTCTCTTGATCCCTCCTCTTACTATGTCATGTAAGAGAGGCTAGAAATCAAACATGTTTTCAACCTCGCTCACTCTAAAGATCATGACAAAAGTGACATTTTGACTTAATGGTGAAATGTTTTAACATCTGTAGCTGAATATTAATTTCCAGATGTCTTAGATGAAGCTCAGAGAGCAGGACTGCGCCTGACAGAGACACTCCTGGCCGTCATTTTCTCATCTCTCGTTCCCAAACTAATTAACAGCAGGTAAAAGTTAAATAATGAACTGATGAGAAAGCAAACCAAAAAGGTGAAGCGACAGTCTTTGGTAGTGATCTTGAATTTTTACACACATGCATATTGATTAAGGACACTGTTCATGTGAGCAGAATGGGTGATCTGTAATGTCACGTCCTGCCCAGTCTCCAATGGCACACAGTGAAAACTGGCCACACGGTGTGTGTAATGACATAACATGGGTGATTTGTTAAAGCAAATCAGAACTGCTGCTTTGTTTTTTTTTGTTTGTTTAGTTTTTTTGTGATGTTCTTTTTTCAATAATAACAATCTCTGATCACCATTTTGGATCATAGAAATCACTTCAAACATCTTCCTCAATTGATGCAAAACTTTTCAGGTGCAAACAGAGAATGCATGCTATAGATTCACTAGAATTCACCAAATGATGCCATAGACTAATTTTTCTTTCTGTGAAATTATGATAATTATTTGCATAATGGGTTACATGAAAAAAGACACCATATACTAGAATAGAATACTAAAGCACAAATGTACAAGTCTTTAAAAATATTATTATAATTAAGAACCAAAATAAAAAGAAGTGGTGGTAGATATTTGGAAAATGGACCTGAAGGAAATGGTTAGAAGTTGGGCATAACTTTTCACTGATTGTAAATATACAGTACACAAAATGAGAGTTAAAAAACAATGTTAGATGAAGACAGGACAGGACAACATAATGATTATTAGCGATTGGTTGTAAGACTCAATGATGATCTATGATTGGGCTACAATACAATAGTTATCAGTGATTGGACTTTTTTTTTTATTTTTATGTATGGATATACTGATGAACAGTTATTTTGGGGGGAGCAATGGTGATCAGTGTTTGGGCATACACTAGTGATCAATTAGATGCACTAGTGATGAGTGACTAATCATTGGCAACAATGGTGAATCAGTTGGTATCGATGATTGGCTAGTGACAACAGTGGCGATCAGTGATTGGTCTTCAGGAACAAGGTGATCAGTGTTTGGTCACTGGCAACAATGGTGATCGGTGGATGTTGGGAAATAATAACAATGATTGATTGCTTTTAGATATTTTTGGAGATGAATGATTGGCCTTTAGGAAACAATGTTGACTAATGATTGGTGATTAGGACCGTACTCAACACACCAGTGGTAAGTTAAATGAAGTTGCCATATGTCATAGGTCATATGACCAGCAGCTTAAATGTGAGCTGGACAGTGCAGGCCAGTCACTAACATTCGCTCGAAAAGTTTCCTCAAAAAGCTCTGCTCTATCAGCTTTCACCAACTTTTGTCATTTACATTTATGCCTGAGAGAAAGTGGGAATTGCCAGGAACCAGGACATGGGTGTTTTAATAGACTCTGGCTCAAGTTGTGGCATTTAAAATCACAGTATGCTTAATGGCTGCTTAGTATTCAGTAACCACCATGGATAAGTGTAAGATTAGGATTTTCTATCAGTGGCTTAAGCTAAACTCTGTCTCTGGGGTTTAATATGTAGATTAGACTGAGCAAGAAAAAATTAGCAAGGGTCATGCTGGTTGGCTTTGACTTTCATTACATTCAACACAATGTGCTGCCGTTTTTATAGAATTAGAAATTGCATCATGCCCACGTCCAGATACCAGGATAACAGAGACGCCCATTTTTATTTTAAATTGCTGATTAATCAAAAAAGCAAATCTATCTGCAGAATCTGCACAATACTAAATCTAATAACCATAGCCAACAACCTAGCATATAAGTTGCGTTTACTTCGGTGTAGATGCTACAGTATGTTTTCTGTCAATTTGTAGTCTTTTTTTGGTTCTGACCTTTACTTACCTTAGACATATGGATTCGCGACTATAGATTCTGGCCATGTTTTCTGTTGAACTGCCTCAGCACACACTTCCAATTGACTTTCGCATCCCAGGTGTTCTGTCTCCCCGCAGTGCATCGGTTCTTAAACCTCCCAGCATCATTTAAAAAAAGAAAGAACGTGACTTTTAAAAATGGTTTCCCTGGACGTACATTGGCAAAGCAGATATACTTTTATTTACAGATAAAATGATCCATATATTGAGTGCAATTACGCAGGTAGCATATTGTCTAGTTCTAAACAGGATTACTGTTTATACTACTACTACTACTAATTCTAATACTACTAATTACTACTACTACTAATTCTAATACTACTAATTACTACTACTACTAATTCTAATACTACTACTACTTGCTGTGTATATCATCTTTGACTACATTTCCTTGGAACGTCAGTGTACCTCAGCCTTCTTCCTACAGGGGGTTTGCTGTATAGCACTTGGTTTCCTAAACTATTACAGTTTAAGAACTTGTTCCTCATGGGTACATTGTTTAAGTGTGCATAGTGTTCCCAGTGGTGCTGTTCATGGCCTCATGTTTCCTGCATCTTAACTATTCCCTTTAAAACTGCCAAGTTTATGCATGCTTTCTAGAAAGGAAAAAAAAAAAAAAGCAAATGCTTGCAATATCAAGTATACTTTTATAGGACAAATATCTTTAAGGAAACACTGAATAACACACATACAGTATGTAGTCAAGCTTATTTACTAAGTTACTTATTCGTTATGTTGTTAGAATGTAAGAGAAGGGCCCTTTAGAATGAACACTTCATTTTAGTTTATTAATATGCAGGAGTTCACCAAGCAAGCACAATGAGAAAGTTACCTTCCACATCTGAATATTTTTGCCCTAAGTTGCTAAGAATACTTCATTACTGTACTTGACTACAGTTTTCACATTTCTGTAGTTTATGTGAATTGTTATATTAGTAGATACTTTTTACTATTACTCTACTACACCCCACAACAAATATCTGTACTTTCTACTTTGTTACATGTCCAATTTTAAAAGTGCTATATAAACAAAATGAATTTGAATTTAATTAGAATTAAAGATTCGCAATAAAAAAAATTATGGCAATGTATACAGTAGTAGGCTGTTTTCTCATTTGAGGTTTTTTTTATCTTCAGCCTTGGGGATGTTAAACACAAAGTTTGGCATACTGTATCTAGTGGAGGTTGAGTGCTATATTCTCAATACTGGGAATTGTTCAGAGGATCGCTCTCTGATCCTTTCGTAACCAGTCAGCTGAATATCATTTAAACTGAACACTGGAGTGATCTGCATAAAGTACTGATTTTATCCAGTCAGAACACACATGGACCTGAGGCTGTTGGAATTTTGTTCAAATGGATATGTTCAAATTGAATATATACCTGTGATTGAGTCTCACCATCTAAAATAATTCCAGTATCTTTCCTGGAAGTGACTCTAGTATCCAGATCATCTGTGAAAATGCCCTTAATAATCACACAATGTGTGTGTCATCTGTCTTATATTACATAAATCTTTACAAGACTAACTAATCCGCTTCAAAAACTGACAAACCTTGAAAAAATGATGTATTGGCAAATAATCTCACTCAGCTATCTCAGTCATTTATACTGTATACAATAAAAAGGACAGACTTCAAGGTGTATGTAGTGATCTATTCATAACTTTCTCAAACCTCGATACCTGCCACATTTTTTTGCTCATATTTTTATACACGTTTATTTGCAGTCCAGCTTTTCATTCGTTCTACTGTAACTCCACCAGTCCTTTATTTAAACAGTGTTGCAGACAACTGGGCATTGCAGCTTTGATAGAAATGCTAGTGAGTAGGAGTGACAAAGGTCACATGGAAAGTGAGGACATGTCCTGTGCTGCCTGCTAATCAGGCATTGTTTTAGATGTCACTTTTGCTCTATCCCTGGTGTGCCTCATACCTCCCTACTGTACCTTGCAATGGTTTACCACTTTTCTTGATTTTTTCTGACTTCTTGTGTGGCTCTGACCTCACGTCTTCCTCTATGCATCTGTTTAGCATGGTTTTGAATCCTCACTGTTTGGAATGCAACATGCAATTTTGTCACCCTATTTTTACATTGTTATTCATAAAGCTGCTTATATGATGCAGGTTTTCTTCTCAAACCTACAAGATTCTCCTACTCGCTCTCATCTACAGTATAAGTCCTCCTTTATTTTGCACTAAATGAATAATGCTTTTTGCAAATTACAGTCCTACCTGGATTTTGGAATTATACTTCTGGTTACTTTTCTGGGTGGCACTGTGGTGTAGTTGTTAGCACCTGCAGGGTCTGGGTTCGATTCCCGGCCAGGTTCGATGCCCGTCTTTGTGTGCATGGAGTTTACATGTTTTCCCCGTGCTTGGTCAGTTTCCTTCGGGTACGTCCAGTTGCCTCCCACAATCCAAAGACATGCAGATTAGGCTAATTGGCATTCTCAAATTGCCCGTAGTGTGTGTGACCTGTGATGGATTGGCAGGGTGTCCAGGGTGTACCCCGCCTTGTGCCCTACTGTAAGTCTCCTAGGATAGGCTCCAGGCCCCCTGTGACCCTGAATACAGGATATTTGCATGGAGTTTGCATGTTCTCCCCATGCTCGGTGGGTTTGTTCCAGGTACTCTGGTTCCACCCCACAGTCCAAAGACATTCAGATTAGGCTAATTGTTGTTCCCAAATTGCTTGTAGTGTGTAAAGGCATGAGTGAATGTTGACTGGAGGTCCCACCATGGAATAAACACAAAGGTAATCACCATTGGCCTCCACGGGCCCAGTTGGACAACAGAGGATCTTAGATGGATGGATGGCATTCGAGTATAATCATGATTTGATTGTGTTTTTTTTTGTTTTTGTTTTTTTTTGCAGCAATTCGCTGGCACCAAATTGTAACAAGGAAACAATTAGTTTTATTGCACATAAAGCCTGGTTGAAAATCATGACGAACATTTAAAAAACAATTGAAAATTTTAGTTTACAATAAAGCATCAACCTCCTCCTCTTCTTCTATCAGTTTTATGCGCCATATAACATCCATCTGTGCATTGCCTGACTGCATATACATCTGTGGTCCATAAAGTTATAACATAGATCGGAAATCCTGATTGGAAAAAAAAGGATGCAGCAGCCAAAATCCATTCAATGGCTTTAGTTCACTCACAGCAGCTGTTATTTTGCCCAGCTGGTAGTTTCACTTCACTAATCATGTGACAGAAAGATGCTATGCGATTTGTTTTTCAAGATGCGTCATGTTTTGCTATGCAATGCAGCTGTTCTGTGTTGTATTAGCTGAAAGTTCATGATTTATATAAAGTTCGTGTTTATAGCGGATTATGAATTGAAGGTTTTATAGACAGTGATGTTCGCCAGAGGAAAATAATTTGCCAGAATGAGAAGTAAAAGTCTGAAAATGGGGTTTACCACTTTTCGCAATTAAAGTGCTCATACTGTATGATAATGTGTTCAAAATGCATACAAATGTATAGACATATAATATAATTTAAAATGGTTACAAGGACATCCAGTTGAGATTAAATCCTTGTGTTAAGTTCAAAGTTTCACTGGATGAGTTTTAAAAAGACAAATTCTGCCACAATGACTGATTTCATATAATCTAAAGGGAGAAAAAATATAATGAAGCTCGTACAGTTTTGAAATCATGATTTTATCAGATCTTATTTGTTTTTTCTTTACTTGTGATTCCTTGAATATGTCAGTACCTGTAAGTGCCATTTTCTCTCTCAATCAGACTCAATCAGGCTCTGCTTTTTCTCTAAGCAATTCCTGTATCTCCTTTATGGATTTAAGACTTGAATGCACACTTTCACCATACTCAGTTCTATCGTATGCAAATCCCTGCAGATGCTAGCTCATTTCGGCCCATGCTACTTTTATGTGTCCAAGTTGGCCTCTTAGTCGGCATGATGTGGTTTTTTGAGCTTCCAACATCAACAGAATCCCTCAAGATTAATTCCAACCACAATAAAAAGCCCATTCAGCTTGTCGTCACAGTAAAGAGACAGAACGCAGAGCTGAATGCTCTCCCTGATGTCCCTGCACTGCACGATGGGAGGGTAGGGGGGAGAGAAAAGCCAGCGATAGCAGATTTCCATCATGTAGGGCATCAATCAGTTTGTGCCAGAGGAGTTCAGAAGCTGAAAGAGCCACCAGATGGTGGTGGGGAATGTAAGAATTAATTAAGCCCTCCAACTGAAAAGTCTCTAATTGATCATCTGACATTTCTGCTCCAGAGATAGTGTCCTCCGAGTGCAGTGATGTGTCAATTGCAGTTGATGCATAGAATCATCTCAATTAATTATAATTTGTTTGTGTGAGTGAGAAATGATGTCATTACCGTCTTCACTGATATCTCTTTACTTCACTCAGTCTTGCAACTGGTTAGAAATGATATTTTTATATTTAATCTCTTGAAATGGGATGCAGATCCACCATGACTCTGACCAGAATAAAGTGGTTAGTGAAGCCGTATGAACTAATTTTACTCCAAGCTCCCATTTTTGGCATGTGGGTATTCCTCTTTTATTAAGCTGTCATCAAACAGTTCATTCCAGAAGTTGTGATCAGACTTAGACTCATTTTGACAGACAGGGTCTTAAAATTTTTGTCATAGTCTATTACCACCTGTCATTTTAATTTTAATTTTTTTAAATGATAAGGCATATTTATTAGCATTTAATATTCATTTTCATTTAATCTTTTAAACATAATTAATATACAGAACCAGCTTTTAGATAAGGCACTTAAACGGGCATGGAGAGAAAAGATGATATTCAACTTTGCAGATATAATATTTTTGTTGTTTATTATTTGTTCTTTTCTTTTTTTTCCTATTCATTATTATTTTATTATTATACTCTTATAATAATGCTTAGTGGTTAGCACCTCCGGGCTCCAACTTTGATTCCTGCCTTTGTGTTTGTGGAGTTTGCATGTTCTCCCTCCGGGGTTTCCTCCGGGTACTCCGGCTTCCTCCCACAGTCCAAACACATGCAGATTGGGCTAATTGGCCATCCCAAATTCCCCATAGTGTGTATGAATGAGTGTGTGTGTACATGTACTGTATGCATGTGCCCTGCAATACAGTAGATTGGGACATGATCCAGGGTGTACCCCGCCTTGTGCCCTAACTATAGTAAAGTATTCTAGAGGCAAATGTGAGGCCATCTGTCCGACAGATAAAACTTACACGAAATTGGATCGATTTTGGACAATGATCTGAAACACACATCAGTAAATCTACATCTGAAAGGCTGAAAAATAAAAGAATCAAGGTTTTGTAATGACCTAATCAAAATCCATACCTTAACCCAACTGAAATGCTGGATTATAAAAGACCTGTTCATAAGCAAATGCCTAAAAACCTCAAAGAACTGAAAGAATGTTTTAAAGGAGAAAGGGCCAAAATTCTCCCTAGGATGTGAAAGACTGATGAAGGGAAACAGGAAATGATTATGCTGCTAAAGGTGGATCTGCAAATTATTGAATCATTGAAGCCTTTTTGGCTTATTTCTGTTTAAATAAATAATTTAGCCCTCCGCCCATAAAATGATGTTACCACTGCAATTGACTTGTGGGCTGATGCTTAATATTGAAAGGGTTTTTAAATAATTTGTAAGGTTTTATTGTACATTTTATGTTTCACCTGTTTAATTGAACAGTCGACTTGTGAATTGATGGATAATGTTAAAGCTACCTATCACGAAGTGTTACCAGTATGTCAGAAAATGCTACTTTCGATAAAAATTTTATTATTTCTTTGCAGCATTACCACAATTTTAAACTATGGGTAGAAAGTGTTGATAAAGTAGCATAGACTGATGAAACCATTAATTTTTGCTTCCAGGCAAAAACAGTGCATTCGGAGGAAAAAAAATATATAGAACACCAGCATCGGCAGGAGGAGGCTCGCCAATTCCACACTTAAAATATCATTGGATATCCAAATTTGCTTTGGTTAGGCAGCCTTGATAAATGAAAAATCACAGCATGTGAATTATGGAAGTCAATTTGAGCTTGGCCTTGGACTCCACAACATTCCTCTTCCAACCTAAACAAATGGCAAATTGTTTCACTAATATTTTATAGTATATTCTGAATTATGAATATAATTGTTGTGGTAAATATTGTTTTACAGCTATTATTTAGACAGGTATAAATAAAAAAAAACATTTGGACAAACAAAAGTTTCAGCTACCTGTATGTCCTGCAAAACTGCTGTAGCCTGGTCTAGACTCGAACCTTCCTCCTGGTTCCATGAGCTGAGATTGCTGCAGTGGTAACTGTCATTATGTTTCACATCTTTGCCTTTGACTGACAACTTGTGATCAGTTTAATTTCGTTTTTAAACCTGAATATGAATCACCTGTGCAATGTTGCCAAAGTGGAGACAAGAATTACCAGCACCACTTTAGGCTAAGTTTTGAAGTTGAAGCATTTCTCCTAGTGAAGTGATCAGAAGTCTGCAAAACTCTCTAAAGCTCTAATCCTGCAAGCACTTGCCTTAAACAGAGGAAATCCTGCAGCATGCGCTCCTGCTGCACCAGTGATGCATCCCTTGCTACATACCATTAGTGATATAGCGTACAGTACCAACATGATAGGTGAAGACACTGTGTCGTGCCTGTACAGTAAGATAAAAGACATACCTAGACAATAGCTAATTAATATACTGTACTGTACACACTTACCACAAACTGGACAGGGATGTGATTTACCTAAAAAATCACAGACTTGACCTTCAGAGCTGTAATCTGTCAAAGTGATGGATGGCCCTCCAAATTTTCCTTCCTTTTTGAAACAAAAGTAGTTAATGTTTAATTAATCTGATCATTCATTGTGTGTCACTTGCTTCTTCTTACAATGGGAACCATGTTTTTTAATCACTTAGACTTCATTTCAGTGACTAGCAATGTTACCTCACGGCTTATTTCTCAATGTTTCTTCATTTGGCTTTAACTCAGTTTACTGCCTGGAAGCCGTTCATCCTTTAATTGACTGTAAGAAAGGAGGGCCTTGTAGGTTTTCTGAACAATTGACAGTAATTAGATTCCACTAACTACTGGCACCGTAGCCTGAGAACGTACCCAGATGGCCATTACATACATACATACATATACACACACACACACACACACACACACACACACACACACACACACACACACACACACAC
>JAQMYL010000019.1:16986869-17001815 GCA_030014365.1 Clarias pachynema
ACTGTCATTTTTCCGGACCTCGGACTGAATAGAAATTTGGCAAGTGGACCTTTCAAATTTATATTTGAGTACCCCTGTTCTATATCAACACTTATGGAATGGCTCTTGTCCAATCGAATTGCTTGGTGGAACTACTGTAAGTGGGGTTCCATGGTAGTAGGTTTTGGTGGAGGAGGGAATGAACACACCAACTAATGGAGGAATTTAAGGAAAGAAAAATGTGATAAACTTCTCTCTTCCACTTCCTTTTCCAGGAAAATATATCCAGCATCCTTCAAAATAATATAAATCTTCTGACACTTCCTCTCCAGCACAAAAAAAAAGAATTGTGTGTGATTGAACTTCTTTCACTTCCATTGCAGATGTCTTTTTAATTTTCTGAGCGATTTAATACGCCAGCATGGGAACCTACTGACATTCTCCAACTCCGATCAGTGTAACAGTGAGGGGTTTTCAGATGTCCCCGGGGTGCTAATGTTTTGAGTACTGAAATGAGAGCGACGGAAGACGTAGCTCTTGGTTAGCGATGTCATCTTTAAGGGACGAATTTCCACTCATTGCTTCTGAATAGAAGAGTAATTTGCCTTGGGACAGATACAAAGTAAATGCAAGCATGCTGGCTCATGACAGATACTCATTAGGAACTACGTAGAGTAAGCATCTCTGGTCTTTTAGAGTCTCTCTCTCTCTCTCTCTCTCTTACTGTATTTATTGTGTCAGATGTATCATCCATGTTCACAGTAAGTTGATGCAATGTAAGATGTCTGTGATACGTTCTTATTTCATATTCCGCTAGGTTTTTAAGGTGAAGGATAGATGATTCATTAACAAACAGCACTTTCATTGCACAGGCTTTCATCATTTAAAACTTCTTTTTTTTATATTCAAATAGTCTGTGTTGATTTGTTGGTTGCTTTCCACTGCTGTCAGGAACACTCCATTCTATCGCTTCAGCATTTAGCTTCGAATGGAGATGGCACCTCATGGCTGATTTCTAACTTCAAAACTTGTGGATGGCATGCAGTGCCTTGCAAAGTGTTTACTTCCATGAATTTTTCCACATTTCGCCGTGTGACAGTCTGAAATGGACTGGAATTATATATTCATTGGCCACTTTAATGCGAACAAAGCTATTCTTGCTTGTTCATGCTATTATACAAGGAGCATGAGTTAACACTGTCGCCTGGCACCTCCAGGTCTTGGGTTCGATTGTAACGTCAGCTTTGTGTATATGGAGGCATGTTCTCCCCGTGCTTGGTGGGTTTCCTCCAGGTTCTCCTCCCACAGTCCAAAGACATGCAGATATAGGCTAAATGGCATTTCCAAATTGCTCCATAGTGTGTGAATGTTGACCGGAGGTCCTACTATGGTTGTACAAATAGAGATAAATACAATGGTCACCATTGGCCTTCATGGTCCCTAGTTGGCCTACAAAGGTTCCTAGATGGATGAATGGATGGAATTCAGAGTATACTGAGATTATGGATACACATGTTTAAGGTATATGGTTGCTGAAGTGCATTTGAAAGTAATGGCTGAGAAGCTTCCATAAGAACAACAAATGACTTTAGTATAGACCTGTCGAATTTGTTAACACTATAAATCTTTGGTATGACATTTAAAAGATGTTTTGACTTCCGAACCTGTATAACACAGATGCTTGAATAGAAGGCACGTTCCTGTGTTTGACCCTTTCTTATTGAACTTAGTGTGAATCAATGAGACATGGCCTGAGGCTCTCCTTGCATCAGCAGGATCTTCATGATACAATGCGTGCCGTCACACTGCGACACGGTAGGACGCTTACACACTGGTGGACAAAATGTGTATGATCATCAGCCTTTAACTAGCACTTGATTCTTTTACTCACCGTGACATCTTCCCTCCTCCTGCCATTTAGACTTTGGATTCTCATTATCATGGTGATAAAACGTGGTTTTAATGTCAGTCTTTTTTTTTCTTTTATTAAGCAGATGTCAACCAAGCAACTGCACATTATTATGTTATTTGTGCTCTCAACATTTATAATCCCACCATGTGTTATTTAAGAATAGTTGGTGTTAGAAATAAAATAGATGTTGCCCTGCATTAACATTTATCTGACAGCAAATCATTAGGTTTATAAAACTCAATGACACATAGTAGAATATCAGTAATAATTTAATTAATGATACAGTCATGCTATATTCTCACTCACTCTCTCACTGTCTATACCACTTTATGCTGTATACAGGGTCATGGGGGGGCCTGGAACCTATCCCAGGAGACTTGGGGCATGAGGCGGGTGCCACACACACACACTCACACACTCATTTTGGGAACGTCAAATAAATGGCATGTCTTTAGACTGTGGGAAGAAATGAGAGGTAACCCACAAGCATGGGGAGAACATACAAACTCCATGCACACAGAGGTGGGAATCGAACCTGCCCGGGATTCAAACCCGGACCCTGGAGGTGCAAGGAGACAGTGCTAACCATAACCATGACATGATGCCCTGTGCTATATACTATATATTGTAATTTCACAGCGTACTAATGTTATATTCTTGAGTAATATTTCACAATCTTTAGCCATAACATTAGTGTTATAAAAATATTAACGCATTAACATTCATTATTAATTATATACCAATAAACTGGTAACAGGATCACAGGCATCCAAGCCTCATTTAGCTTGACTCATCCAATCCCACAGACAATCTACTGGGGCACAATCTGCAGACAAAATGTCAATGATGGCTAGGATAGAAAGCAGCCAGAAAACCCAGTGCACCACAGCCCCTCATGCACGGAGCCAAGCAGGCGAAGCGCCCAAGACCACCAACCCAGCCTGCAATCACCCCAGCTCCAAATCCAACTGAGCATCCACAGAGGACCCACCCCTCAACCCACAGCACCCAAAGGATTTGTTGCCAATGTCCTGGTGCCAGACACCACAGCACACCCTCAGAGGTGAGCACAAGAGGAACCTGCACAATATTGGGCATAATGTTTTGCATTGTAACGATATGGCTGATTGATATGTGTATGCATATTTATGGGTCAAATTACAAACAAACAAGCAACTTCCTCTTGTTTAGCTTGTGCCTGTAAACTTATTTAGCGACTGCAAGTTAAGTCCAAAAGTTTAATCAATCAGTGTTACCACTGGCAAAGTTATGCATATTGAAAAATTGTACGGCTCTGAGTTGCATAACAAATAAAGTAATTGTTTTATGTCCATTTCATGTGCTCAATTAGAAAAAAGAATCCTTTAATATTTTTGTTTAAAAAGTACAGTATGCTGACCATTCTGACTAAGCATCCCATCTACAGTACTACATTTATATACATATTTAGATATATTTTTTTCCTGAGATATGCATGTCTCCAATATTAAGATTATGCTATTTGAAAATAAAAACAGATTTTTAAAAAAAGATTATAGTATTAATTAATGAGTAATGATATTTATGTATTATATACTATATAATAAGATTTGAGGTAATTTATAGTAAAAAAAAAAAACGTAAAAAATTTCAGCAAGCCATATTGTATACCACAATGTACCACTGTACTTAATATAAATAGTACAGTAGTTAAAAGTAAAATAATTCCCTGCATGAGAAAAATGATCTTAAGTCTACAGTCTGAGTCGAGCACAACATTTTTATGTTTTATAAAGATTTACATAATTTTAGCATGAACCCCTCACTACAAACGCTCAACTTGTTACCTTATAAGATAAAAATTATGAGAATTTGACTGTTATTTTAGAGCTTTTACGTTACATACTTGTAATTTTTATTATTATTAATTTGACTATTATTATTTACCCAACATAACATATTATCATGCATATTATTGTATATCAAAGTATATTAGCAAAACTGACCAAAATAGCTTTTTGCAATTCTCTTCGTATCACCTCAGAGCCAGGTCTCAAGTGATCGCTTCGACTGTGAGATAAAGACAAGAAAAAAGACGAAATCCCTGTTGAGTCTAAAGCCGTTTGTCAATCACAGCTGGAAATGGGAATGTAGTGAGATTGGAGGACGGGGACAGACGATCAATCTGAATGACCAGCCAGTGGGAAGCTAATGAGAGGCAGAGATGGGAATCGGTTAAGGTGAAAGAGGGGGAGAAAGGTGGCTGTTCTCAGCATTCAGCCAAGGGAACGAGATCTCTGCTGAATACCAGCCTGGCCGTGCATGAGACTGGAGTGTTAATGAGATGCACTTCATTTTCCTTTTCATTCCATCTCTGTCCTGAGTTTATTAAATCCTCTCTGTTTATATCCGTGCAGGTTATTCCTCTTAAACTAATACGAGGTTATCTCACCTTCTTTTTCAGTAAAAGATACAAATATTAATCTCACCCTTAAACCATGGCTTGACTTTACAAACCCTTTCATTTGAATTCAATTACGTTGCACATTTGCGAATTTAAGACCATGCTCGGAATTCAAGCCTCCTACCCGAGCGTCAGTCAGTTATGGAGCAAAACAAAAAACAACAACAATTTTCAACTTGAAGTGGAGTGTGTAAGCCCTGATCACGGATATCACCTGGCACAGCATGAGTTCCATCAACTTTGCAGGCACTTTCTGTACTCAAGCCCAAGTCAACATTCTGTATGACCATGCTGTTAGAAGCATTTTTCTCATTAAAGACTTTTTCCACAGTCAGAGTGTCAGAGATCCTTTTTCTTTCTAACCTAACCACTGTTTCTTTTTATTCTTTTTCTCTTTCAGTCCCCTCGGTCTGCTTCAGTTATCTACACTGAACATCTTTCCCTGTGGCAGGTCGCAGTAATCTTTCCCTTTGGCTCTTCCCTCTTATGTCCCCACCTCCTTCACTCATCTTTCTGTCTCCTGTGATTTTGGGTTCACGCCGTTTATTGTGTTGTTATCGCCATTTGTATGCACTTATCCACAAAGATAGCATTATATCCCTTAAAGAGCTCCCAAATCTGACTATTGACTTCACAGTAATACGGCCTGTTTATCCGGTTGAATCCAAATGTCAAGTAATGACTGCGTAATAGGATGAGATATCAGATCCCACTAGGGCAACATCACATCTTATTAACATCGCTGCTGTTTGCTCTCGAAAATGAACCTGACATTTTACTTCTCTGCTTTTAAATATGTCTTTTTATCTCCTAGTGTAGTGCTTTAGCCTCGAGCAATTAATTGAAGAGTCAGATTTCTAGAGGCATGAGGCTTGAGGCTATAGAGAAATTACATTCTAGCAGCATGCAAATAGCTTGCCATTGAATTGGAAAGACTGTTTGGTGTTTCTAAAAAAATGCTCATATAATGAGACTAAATAATGACTTATTAAACCGTTAATAGGAAAAAAAATACATTTTCACATATCAGGTAATTATATTCCCTAGCCCTCCCTTGTCTATGTGTTAATCATCTAATGTGATGGTATTTATCTATTATCTTTGTCTTTCTTTGTCTTAAGTGGACATTTTCTGAGTTTGCAATATGAAATAGTGGAAAATGTGTGGGTCCTGGAAACATCTTGGTAAATTGTTCATACTGGAGCTTTTGGATTTTTTTTTTTTTAATAGTCTCAGGAATATTGAATGCATCACAGGTCCAAATGTGAATAAAAAAGCTGGGACTTTTGTTTGCGCAGAGTACCAGAATACAGTTATGAGAGTAAAAACTACCCTTATTTCTTTATATAATCCCCTGCTGCACTAATGCACTTATCCCAGCATTCTACTACTTGGATACCATCAAAGCAAAAAGTTATCAGTACACCACAGCCAAGATTGGTCTGTCTGCTTCAAGCCTAAAACCCTGGCCTCTCAAGAACCCCTTTGATGGCCCAAACATGGTGGAAATCTGTCCTGTAATGTAAAGTGGGGTTCGCAAATGATGTGCATACAATTCCAACAGACAGATGTGTCTCTTCTGCAAGATGGTGACACGTTATCTGTTGATTTTCAAGGAACAGGCATTCCGCTTGCTAAATGTTCATGGGAACGACTGCAGTGGGTTCCGAGCCACCTCGACCGGGATTGTTATTAATGAATATACAACCTTCTTTAGGACGTTTGGATCATTTAAATGTTTTACTGCTGTTACAGTAACTGTCTCATCATCGTACTGTACTTTAAGTCTTCTGTAAATGTCATTCGCTTTTACACCTTCATTCATGAGAAATTCCATTACATGTCATGATTTGGCTTGAACGAACCTTGTATTTTGTTACAATACTTGTTGCAATAAAACAAAAATAAAAACTTACATTTTTATCTAGACCTTTCAAAGTAAAGATAATGAAGTTCGTGCTACAGGCACCTATATGTTTTCGAAAGCTGAAGAAGCCACTGTACTTATCAAACATGAGGATCAAAGGCTCCACCTCAGTAAAAAAAATAAATGAATGCTGTATTGAGTAAAAACCAAAAAAAACAAAAATTCCCTCTAATTACCTAATCATCAGTGCTGGGGTATGTTACTTTTTAAAGTAACTTATTACATTACAAAATTACTGCCATTAAAATCTTTCTGATAAAAGTAACTCGTTAGAGTACTGTTCCATTGCAGAAAATGAAAACTCCTTTGTAATTCCTCATGCATGTTGCTTTAGTCAAGACCTTTATAATTATTCTACAATCATCACTCAATGAAGTTTGGCCCATAATCTGTTAACCAGTAATACCCACAAATATCTCATCTATGCGGTTTCGCGCGGTGGCCATACGTGCGGTTCATCATGATTCACTGCAAGTTTTCGCGCTGTGATTAGGTTTCCATCTTTCCGCGTGTTGGTCCTCGCATAGTCAAACCGCATAGGTGAGATAGGGGTATACTGTAACCCCAGGAATAACAGAGGGGGGTGGGTTATCCGGGGCGGGGCTTGTAGGACGACTTTCTCACACACACAATAACGGATTGGGAATGACTGCTGTCTGGTTCATCGATTGCATAAATTGTCGGAATAATGGATTACATTTTTGAAAAAGTAACTAAATAACTGAGTACTTAAATGGCGGACCTAACACATTACAGTAGATTACTCATTACATCAAAAATTAATCCAAGTACTCTAACGTGTTACTTTGTAACGCGTTACACCCAGGACATGTGTTAGTCCCAGATGTGAAATGGATAAAAAAAAAGGTTCATAAATGTGCTTTTAGTACAAAAAAGCTAATATTCAGGAAATGGACTGTATCTCAGTCGTGGATAATTAATTCTAATTTTGTTACCTCAAATCTTTTAATATAGGTATTTTATACATTCTCCAGCATTGCTGTATTTTATGCTTATTAATTATAGATAGATAGATAAATAGACAGAGATGGACACTTCATTGATCCCTAAGGAAATTCAAACATCCATTACTGACCTGTTAAACTAATGGTAGCAATACTAATTACATTATTATAAATTAGAAATTGACAAAGAAGCATAGTGCAATATTTAATATATAACTTGGAAAAATTTTTAAAGTGTTACCATATAATTTATTTGTACCTGAAAAAGGTCCTCGTCTTCTACGCTACAACTATGATCTTAATAAAAGTCCATATGGGTTATTAAAAAGGCAGCAGTCTGTTTGGCTTTTACAAGGTCTGTCTAAAAAGTATCCAGCAATGTAACGACTGGATTACATGTACTGTATTAAACTTCTAAATACACTTCTAGTTCTCACAACGTTATTCGTTAATCTTTGTTGATTGCACCCGGTACATGTTCAATATTCTCAGGTGTTTTGCTTGTTGCAGGTCTTCCAAAATGTGGATCATTTTTAACTTTTTTACAGATTCTCAACCATCTTTAAAGCGTTCGTCCCACACGTTTTTTTTTTAATTCCTTGAAGGAACGTTCAAGCTTATTTACAAATGTTATGCAGATTCGACAGCCACACAGTACATATCATCACTCAATATCAGGGGTGCACTGACTAGTACAGTGAGGTCATCATTGTTCACATGCGCATTCCCGTCCACTCTCCTTGGCTGACAGGTAACATCTATGTCGAGTAAACTGATCTTGTTATGTTAATCTCTTATATGAATGACGGTGTTGTTAAAGCTACAGTATGAACTTTGCCTGTCATTTTAACCTCAGTTAATTCTGGACTTGTCAGATACACTTGTAAGAAATCTTCCGAACTTCATGCTGTTTATGTAACGAGTTTCGGTTATGGTTCACTGCACACAGTGGCAGTTGTAACACTAGATTTCAAAAATGCTCAAGCAGCTTTCTTAAAAAAAAGAAAAAAAGAAAAGAAAAGCAGCTGAAGATTTGGCACTTAAAGAATATTGATAGGGGAGATTACTGTCTCTAGAGGGAATGTAAGATACTGCTGAGCCAATGATCCACATCTTCTCCATGACCTCTAACTTTTGCTGAAACAAGAGCAAGTTTTATAGATAGTGCTCACATTTCTAGCCTGAACTGAACCCTAATTCTGCTCAACCTTACACTATACCATTACTTAACATAATCAAAATGGTTGTCACAGATACTGTATGCTGTAATACATGTATTTGTCTGAGGCCTTCATTTCACATGGCATCAGATGAATTCTTCTGTGCAATTAGTGAGTAATCTGATTGGCTGAGAGGCATTCCAAGATTGTTGATATAGAGCACTGGGATGTTTATACTGTACAGTATGTATCATTTTGTATCAAAGGTGTTATAACAATTGTTACGTACATTATCAGTCACCAGTATAAGTTAGTACAGTCTACAGCTCTGGAAAGAGAAGAGCAGCATCCTAAACAACACTTTTTCTCTTTAGACAGCTACGTACAAAGCTAACTAGCTTCTAACACAAGGCTGAATCCCAAATCCCTCTCTAACCCCTTATCAAGGACACTACTTGACGTGTGGAATAAGGGATTGTGCACCCACGCATACTAACTTTCCATTTAACCCTGTTTGGAATTCAACCCGAAAAACACGGAAATCTCCTCACCTTTTTTCAAAGTCCTTGAGCTTTCCGACGGTGCCAGCCACATGTCTCTAGGAAGCACGGTTCCCGAGATAGAAAAAATCGGTTGGACTTGGAAAATTGGATTATCACTCGGCACTCACAGGCCAAATCGTCCTGGAGGTATTGGATTCTAGCCGACCACAGGCACCTCAGGTTGGCCACACTAGGCACCCTCACCTGCGGTCAGACCCCTGGAGGTCAGTTTTCCTAACCTATTTTCCTCACCTTTTGGCTACAACATTAGTTCCCCCCACTCATGGAAGGATGTGTTGATGGACTAAAAGAACTTGTCAAATAAATATATAAATCATAAGCAATTGTTAATTAATGCCATTTGTGGAAATAATGTATAAAAGTCTTAAAATCTTAAACTCGAAGTTGTGCTGTTATACTGAATATCATACTGGTGGTCAGCACATACAGTAGGCACATACTGATGTTTAATACTTCTGCACTTCTCCTCTCATGTTATATTGAGCTTAAGGGGTCCTTTTTAACTTGTCATCATCAGCAACCATGAAGGCTATCACTTATAATGACAAAAAGTGGTAATTAGTAAAATTCTTCTTCATTTGTTGTATTTTTAACTGATCTCCTACAATAAAATCCATGCAGGGAGATGTGATTGTCCATCTTTATATAATCATTGCATTGCAAAGGTAATGAAAAAAACAAAAATCACTTGTGTTTTTTTTATACTGATGTGTTAATATTGACATTGCCTCTAGCATTTACATTTACTTTGTAAGGATTTCTTTCATGCTCAACAAATTCCTTTAATTTCAAATAGAAACATATTTTCTTTGTAGTTCTTGCCTTTTAACATGAAAGACTTTTATAAGCTTTTTTAAAATGATGTGAGGCACTTCTTTATTCTGGTATTTGTCTTTGTGATGGAAATTGACATGGTGTACATTTGTGTCTTCTGGCTTTCAGGTTGTATTTTTACACTATTTCAACAACGAACCAAAGTTTTTCTTTCCACTCAGGCTCTACAATTCTACTTGCAGGATAATTTAGAATATATATATTTTTTAAATATATATTCTTATATATAAAAAATGCTACATAAATTTTTACTTGATAAACGAGCGAGGTCTTGACATACGAATAGTATGCACTTTGTCTGCTGAGCGTCACATGATCACAACTGAGTCAATGGTTCTTCTCTCTCGCACTGCGGGATTATGGGTAATTGTCTCCCATGCTCAGTCTCAGTGCACATGCGTCATAAGTATAGTGACTATGTTGCGCGTAGTGACTGTTCTTTAGTAACTGGTAACAATGGCCCCCATGGAGAAGAAGGTTAAAAAGGCTGTAGCAGTGCGGGAGATGAATCTGTTTAATGACAATGCAATGTCACATTACTGCAAAATCCTCAAAAGGAGGCAAAAGCAAGTGTTATTAGAGAGGTTCCTTGTTATAAAATATTTGCCGACAGAGCAGCGTTTCCATTAGTGTGTGTGTGTGTGTGTGTTTGGGGACGTGCGCAAATTTGAGTATGTTTGAAAATCATCCTACACAGTAGCCCCCCTCCTCCTCCTCTATCAGGAAAATCACAAAGGAGATCACTTATGTGAACACTTGGTGAAGTAGCATCGTAAAAAAAATCTAAAGTAAAAACCAGAGCTATGTATAATAGTAAAAGTAAGAGCATGTCTGTGCACACACAATGCGATGAGAACTTTGCCAGAAGGACTGGGACTAAACAGCTGTGTGCCCTTAAGAAAACCACATAGTGAGACTCTTTAGAAAACTCTTTAATTTGCTACGGCATAAAGATTGGACTTTGTAGCAATAAAAAAAATCATGTGGTATAGATTCCAGATTGATCTTATTCCAGAGAGGTCTGTAAGTGTAAGGAGGGAAGTGCATGAAGCGATCATGCATAGTGCTCATTGTACACACCTCTGGAGGCGGGGTTATGATCTGGAATGGCTTCAGTTGGTCAGGTCTAGACTCAGCAACGCCATGTGGCAATAAAATGAAGTCATCTGACAACCCGAATGCACTGAATGACCAGGGAATCACATCTGTTGAGGTTTTCTTCCCTGATATTCCAGATACTCAAATTGTGAAAGAGTTTTTCTTAGAGCGTGAGGAAGCATTTTCACACATGAACTGTTAAAACTCAAAGCTAAATGTGATGAATAAAATCTTACAGTAAATTTTGCACCTTTTTTATTGGCCAGATACTGTATATAACATATGTATTCATTGTCATCTCTCTCTCTCTCTCTCTCTCTCTCTCTTTCTCTCTCTCTCTTACTGTCTCTTATTATCTTTTTATTTCTCTTTCTATCTCCATGTCACATAAATAGCTTGTCTTATCTGTCAGAAAAGCTCCCAAGTGAATAGGTAGAGGAAGATGCCAAACCCTGACGATAATAGTCTCTTAAATGCTGGATCACATTTTATTTTCACTCTGGAGACAGAAAAAAAATGTCTCTTCTGGCTTCAGGTGATAGCACATAAGGAAAAAAAAAAAAAAAAACTTTCTCATACGTGACAGTGACTTAGCACCTAAGACTGAAAAAAGTCTGTGAATCAGCTAAAGCTGTGACTGTATCACTGGATTCAGTCAATTTTAATTAGTAATTTTAATTGGTTCAGTTTTTTTTGTAGATTCAGACATTTTGAGGAAGAGTTTATACTAATGCTCAAGTCCACTGTGGCTGCAATTATCGGATTTTTATTTCATTTACATCAGTTTACTTGATTTGGCCCACGTCAATGTTAAATAGCTGCACATTTTGCATCCCATCTAAGATGTACCCTGCCTTATATTATTTTTAATTCTTTGTCTCATGTTAATTGGGTAGAAAAATATTGGTTTATTTCTTAGAAATCAGTTGGTACGAGGGGATAAATAAGGATCATGCCAGATCATGCTCATCATGCCAGAGAAAAAATATTCTGAAATAGTTTGGTTACCACCTTAAAATACATTTTCTATAACAGCATGCCATTACATTGTTTTGTTGTTGCCTGATGGTTTATTCTCCTATGCTTATAACTGTAATTTACCAGTAATTACAATTAAAAACGTTTTGATAAGGCAAAAGGGAAAAAAGTGAGTCTTGAGAGGACCCATAAAATTGCATACATACCTGTACACTTATTAGCAGTAAAAGATTTCAAGTTCCCCTAGTGCCGCCATGGCAGCTTTGACAATTGGGGCATGGTTTCATGAGGTCTCTAGGGGTGCGGTGGGGTCTGGCACTGGGATGTTAGCAGTGGATTCTTTGCGTGCTATAGGTTGCATTGTTGGCTGGATTGGGCACTTTTGTCCGGTGAATCCTATGGATGCTTGGTTGAAATGAGATGTGGAGAATTTGGAAGCCGGATCAACCACCTTGAACTCTCCGCCTGCTAAGCCCCATACAGAACATGGCAGGCTGTTATGCACTGGGTGTTCTGATCATGGTCAACACTTACTAGATGGTCCTTGGCTGCCAATGATCCTGTCACCAGTTTAGATTTTATAATTGATAATCAGTTTTATTCAGTTCACATGGTGGTGTTAGTGTTGTGGCTGATCATGTTAAAAAAAAGGGTTTTCTCTCAGCAGCTTCTTCTTCATCTCACTTAAATGTAATAAAACAAAAATGACTTCTGTCCTATTGACAAAATGCTGACACGGGTTAATCCTTACATAATTAACTGACATTCACCTTACAAAAAACTTATATACATTAAAAAAAATTTATTCATGCCATACATGTCCCCATGAAAGTGTTGCTACTATAGAAACAATGACATTAATATGTGACTACCATCTGCTGCTTATAACGTCTGCCACCTTCTGACCAATCAGAATTGGGAATTTAACTACACTCTAGTATTAAGGAATTTAAGTCGATGCTCTGTTTCTGTAGAACCAAATGACGAAGGGGATTTTTGAATCTAAAGGGATTCAAAATGTTTGAAATGTAGATTGTGTGTTCACACTGTCTTGTGCTTTTTATTGATACTTCCTTGGCCATCATTCAGACATAAGCCACATCCAACTTACATTATAAACAAGGCGAGCGTTAAATGTGTAGTTTGTAAAGTTACAGCTGGTTTGCTGCCTAATCCTTGATTCCTTTCCTAATGAAGGAGTCTCAAACTCTCTTCATGCACTTTAAATTAAGAAGGCACTTGATTAAACCACATGCTAGGCAGCAGAGTCTCAGTGTGGCTTCAAATTTGGCCAACTAATTATATACTAGCTGTTTAAGGTCCAGGGCTTGAGCTGGAATTAACTTCATCGAATTCATTCATCCTGCTGTTTTCGTTGACTGGACGCTGCTGGATGCAGAATATAATGCGTTTAAATGAAGCTAAAAAGAAAGACTATAGTTCCCCTTGTGTTTCCTTCCTAGAAGATTTCCAACGTTTTATATGTAAATGAGTATAATAAAACAGATGTTGGTTCTTTATTTGCAGACATTTACAGAAACCTCCAGATTTAATAGCGTACTGTTGCCTGATCTCTTTACTTCATCTTTACAGATTTGATTGAAGAGGGTTGGATAGGCTGTGAGTTAACACACTCTCTCTCTCTCAAGACACACTCATTGCCTTTCCACTGATTATTCCTTATTCAAACATCAGCTGTCAGTCCCAAAGCCAAATATATCCACTGTGGCATGGAGTGAATAAAAAAAAACAGCTTATATATTAACAATGTGCATAATTTATCTTTGCATGAATATTCATTTTGTAATTTGCATAATTTCTAAAAAGATATGTTTTTTTCAATGATATTCCTAGCATTAGAACTAGGTATATTTTTAGCAAAGTTAAAAAGGTGGCTTTTATATTAAAATAAATGTAAAAAAAAAAAAAAACCTGCATACTTATCCAAGCTTGAAGTTGTCGCTTTTAAAGCAGGAGCTTCTTTTTTAGAAAGCAGCAATTTTTTTATGTTGCTGTAAACCTGACTTGACTGTAGACTGGTTCGTTCCTGACCCACCCTAACCAATTACCTTTCAGCTGAGAATAACGGTTTGGTTTTTCTTATGAATACCTGTCATTTCTCCCAAATTATTCATTATAGTTAAATTAATCTTAATAAAATAATTAGTTTAATATGCAATTCAATTAGTCTAAGCAGTGACATGCACAATTCACTAATTCAACCTTCATCAAAAGAAAATATGGAAATGTGTATGAAATGTGTAAGAATCAAAATGATCAGATTGTCCCTGGTGAGCAAGCCGAGGGCGATGGTGGCAAGAAAAACTCCCTGAGATGGCAATAGGAAGAAACCTTGAGAGGAACCGGACTCAACAGGGAACCCATCCTCATTTGGGTGATAACGGATAGCAGAAATAGTTGTGCAGTCATACTGTGTGTTAGGAGGCTAAAAGTTCAATATACTGTAACATTTGATGTCTTTAAGTTAATATGGAATCCGGTTTGTTATTGGAGGCTCAGGTACAAAACTGTAGGAAATTCCAGTCTTGAATTATTGAGCGACTGCAGTCATACGTCCTTAGAGAACAGCTGTCTGCATCAGCCGAGGACAGGACATCTTCATTGTAAAGTGGAACTGTCCCCAGTCACCACATGCATCCCAAGCAGACCATATAGGCCTCCATGTGATTAGATCTCCAACTAGAAGCGGGGCACCAGTATGAGTCAGACAGGTCCAGAGGGCAGAGGGCAGTCTGGATCACTGGCAGCTTAGGAGCGGCATGTGTAGCTTGACAGAGAGAGAGAGAGAGAGAGAGAAGAGAAGAGAAGAAGACATAACAGTTAAGTATGGTCACATTCACATAACGTATAATGTGAATGTATACTGTATCACAGTACTGAATCTGCACTTTTAAGAGTTATGAATGATGTAAAGCTGACTACTGATTCTGGGCAGTCTGTGGCTTTGGTCTTGTTAGACCTTAGTTCAGCATTTGACTTGGTAGATCACGGTATTCTGTTATCACGTCTAGAGACATGTGTGGGCCTTCGGGGTACGGTGCTACAATGGTTCCGTTCATACTTAAC
>JAQMYL010000019.1:17012169-17022477 GCA_030014365.1 Clarias pachynema
CAACCAGACAGTAAGGCATTACAATAGTCCAACCTAGAGGTGATAAAAGCATGAGCTAGTTTTTCTGCATCGTTTAGCGACAATATATTTCTTATCTTGGCAATACTTCTGAGGTGAAAGAATGCTATCCTGCTATCCATTTAAGCCAGGGTCCAGCTACTGTATGTCAGTTTGACCTCCAGAAGCTAAGGAACATCCTAAACGTTTGAAGAAATAATACAAAACTAGATAGAATTCCTGGAAATAAAACAGTGATGTGAGGCACAAGGATGCATCAGACTGAAAAAAGGCCTATTTGGAGGCCATACAGTTGTTGAGATCTGGTCATTCACTTCTCAGGGTGTGTGTGAATGGTTAATCCAATCTTTTAACATTTAAACACTGCAGGAGACCTGAATTTGTGCTTCGCTATTCCTTGGTTAGTGCAAAATTGAGCAAGTACCAGGGAAATGGAGATTTGTTGAAGATTTGAATGTAGTTTTGGTTGATTCAGCATGAATCCATTTAAAGACCCTCATTATAGTCCATGGAATGATGTTTGTAGTGAGTTCAGGCCCATTTTTCAAAGCTTTAATTATTTTTGATTGAGAGGGTCAAAATTTGATTTGTACTAATGTAGTAAAGTTTTCCAACCTTTCTCATTTTCCGATTAGACCAAAAACAAGCAAGCTACTGTAGGAGTCAGGGAAGCAAAGTGGTTCAGTATGGGAACCAAACAGATCCTCATAACTTTAAAAATAGGAGACACGGCTGAATGTTTTGATATGTTTTTTTTGGGGTGTGTGCAAAATTGTGATTGATTCAGCAGGATAGTCCTGAATCGAGGGAAGAAGAAAAAAAAACACATTTTGGGAAAACCGTCAGTTGGAGTAATAGTGAGTGATTCCCATTCCAGTTCATCCACTGGTACAACCCACCAACAACAAAATCAAAGTTTATGCACCCCTAATGTATCAGGCCCTTTGAATTTGCCTATTTTGCCTGTGTACCCTATTTCAGCTCCTGGAACTCTCTTGAGGCTAATAGTCGATTGTAGTTCTAGAGTACTAGAGGTAATGGAACTGCTGAATGTTAGGATGACTTCTGAGGCCTCTGGGGACACAATTAAGGCTTGAACTGAGCTTCAAGGCTGGAAGGCTCTTGTGACAATTCATTGGCAGATGGTTTTGAAAATCTTTGTAGCCACTAGACATAAAGTTACCTTCAGAAAATTGGTCATAATTAAATCTGGAACTTGGTTTTAAGCCCTGTTGTGTCTTGATACTATTTCTTTGCACACTAATATAGCGTAGTGGTAAATCCCTACAGTAACTTGGAAAACCAAGATCATACCTGACTCAGTTGCTGTTCTGGTTAAAATATGCAGCACTGGCTTTACATTCCATCAGCAGATTAAGCACATTAGTACTAGGACAGACCACTTACTGTATTTCCTGCAATATGAAAGGTGTACTGTAATGTATATGTGACTTTAAAGTAAAGGCTTTCTTTAAAGTAAATACTGTCATATCACACCAAGACTGAAGACTGTCTGGAGGATTAAGTCCCATATCTGCCCTGAAGTAGAGTCTTTGGGGCACATTAACTCTGTGTTGCATGCTTGAACCAGTAGTCTGAAAATTCAGGACACAGGCTGGTATTGGCCAACAGAGGCAATTAAAATCACCCAAACCACTTTATACATTTACAAACCATTTACACAAAGTACATTCTGAGCTCAACTTTCTATAAGCAATAAAGAATGAAAGTTAAGTGCCCTATGGATCTGTTTACCTGGGCTTGTTAGAGAATTGCATTATTTAAAAAGAAATGACAAACAATACAGACCAGGATTGTTGATCCATACGTCAAAATTATGAATGCAATTTATTGTTTAGAAAAGTAAAAGGTTTTGTGGCCCAGCAGTTTATGGAAATCCTATTAAAAATGTGCTGGATTGGAATTGTTCAGTTTCTAACAAGATTTTACAAGATATTATATTAGGGTTTTTGTTGCAATAGTAGTAGTAGTACAGTAGTAGTCGTAGTAGTAGTAGTAATAATAATAGTTGTATAATAAAAGCAAACAGTAAATAATATAAAAAAAAACAATATTAGAACAATTGACGTATAATAAAAATAAAGATATAAAAATCACAAAGCATAAAAGCTTCTGAATAAATGTGTCTGTGTTATGGAAGTTTTTAGGAGGGAATTCAAGAGACAAAGAGCGGTGTGGCTAAAGGCTCTTGTTCTGGAATAGGGAAGAGGATGAGTGGGATTATAGTACTGTACAAGCTCTGAGATGTAAGGTGGAGCAAGGTTATTGAGAACTTTGAAAGTGTGGAGAGGAATTGTAAAATGCATGCAGTATTTGAGAGGGAGCCAGTGGCGTTTTTTTAAGGAGGGTATGACATGATGCATGAAGGGCGTCTGGATTTTGATGCGGCTGTAGAGTTCTGAATAAGTTGTAGTTTATAGAGGAACTTGTGGTAGTACAGATAAAAGTGACTTACACTAATCACTATGTGAGGAGCCTAATTAATGGATGATAATGGCAGCGTTTGCAGGGTAAAGGATTTGGGGAGATGAGCAATGCTGTGGAGGTGGATATAGCATGACCAAGAGACACTGGTAATATAGCATTTGAAGAACAGGGTGCTATCAAAAATGAAGTTCTTAACCTGTTGAGAGGGTGATCAGTTTGAGAAATTTAAAGGAAAACCAAATACTTAGTTCTTTTAAGCAATTGGTGAAACAAAAGAGTTGAACAGAAGTGGCCCTAAAACAGAGCCTTGGGCAACACCAGTGCTGAAAGGGAGAGACTAAGAATTAGATTTTTTTGAATTGGGAAAACTGTGTCTGGTCAGAGAAGTATGATGTGAACTACCCAAGAGGGATGCCAATGATGCAAATACAGTGGAACCTCGGATTGTGAGTAACGTGATTTGCGAGCGTTCCGCAAGACGAGCAAAGATTTTTTTTTAATATAAATTTTGACTTGAAAAACGAGCAAGTCTTCAGATTGAGTATACTGGAGGTATCTTAAAACTGTAAATCAAGACTATACTGACACATAAAAAGAGCAAAATGGATATTCCCAGGTAATATATGATCTAAAAAATACAAAAAGTAAAAAATAAATTACAAAACATATTAATAATCAATATAATTAATTATACAATTGCCTACTACCTTTTCACTGAACATCAGAAATTTTTAACAAATCAGCAACTTTCACAGTTTTATATACAAGCTTAGTGCTTGTATATAAAATCTCTTCTTGTATTTTCCTTTTTTTTTCTGATGGTGTGTATCATCAGATTGCATCATTACCCTTGAGTCCCTTGATGCCCAGATTTGCACAAAGCAACAAATGGATCATGTCTGTGTTTCTGTTTACCATACAGAAGGAAATGGAATCACAAATGAAATCATTTTTCATGGCAGTTTTACTCTCAGAGAAGCTCTTACCTGTGATTCTACAGCAGCTCTCTCGGATTTAAACAGTTCACATGGCCAGTTACGAAAAGAAATGTGCCTCGGAATAAAGGGAACAAGATTAAACTCTTAAAGCTCTTGCTATTTTTTCCTGGAAAGACCTACACCCTGGTCAAACAATGTTGATCAAAATATGATCTCTCTGAGAAAACTTTTAGATATTATGGAAGGTGTATTTAGGATATTTTTCAAATATAGTGTTGCTGCTATTAGAGAAATTGTAACATGTTTACATAAGCATGTTAATAGAAATCTGTAGTCGGCTCTTGTTCTGATGAACCCTTAAACAGGTGCATACTAAAATCAAAACATTCAAGTCCGAAGTCTCATAGTACAGTGCTTGCACTGAGTACAAGTTTTACATCCCATCATGGTTTACTTTTATTGGTGTTGTTTAAGTCTTCCTTGTCTTGATGTGCTGCTATTAACCTCCTACGTCATGACATTTTATTTCCTGCCAGATATTCTCTTTGTACCATTATAACCAGCTCAGAAATATATATAAGGTTCTGGCTGGCATCCCTGGAGCCTGCAGTTATTGCTTTAATAGATGGATTCAGCAGAAACTAGACAAGGTCAAGCGACAAAGAGCCTGTGCACGCTACCATTAGGATTTTTGATGGATTGGTATAAAGTTTTAAAAGATTAATTTAAACTGTGGTCCAATCCTGTGGTGGTTAGTGATGCATTATGGGTACATTATAACTTTAAAGATATCCATTATTCCAAAATGTCAAATAATGCCTTAAATGTCAAATAAAATTGCTGGAGGAATCCAGTGACCTTGATGAAAGCCCAAACATACAGTACATATGCAATAGAAAATTATTTCTTTTATAATTATTCTCCTAAACACTGGTCCCTGTTAAATTCTCACTTAGTAATCACAGGCTGGCATTTGTACGTAGATACCTTGAAAAAAGGAAGAGGACCCTCAATCCCAAAATATAGAGACCTACAAATATGCTCACAGTACACTTGTCCTTTTATACCGTTATCCATTTAGCCAATCATGTGACAGAAGTGCCATGCATATTTCATCCATATACATGTACACTCCTTAGCCAAATAAATAAATAAATAAATAACCTTTAGTTTATTTATTATAACACACAATGTATTAGCCAGTTCATGTGTAAAAATGATTCCTCATGCTCCCAGAACCACTTTTTCACAATTTGAGTCCTGGACTATATCTGTTCCATCTTCTTCTTTGTCTTTCAGCTGTTCCCTTTCAGGGGTCATGACAGCAAATCTAGACTTTAGATTCCATCTAACCCTAACCTCTGCATCCTCTCACACCAACTAACTTCATGTCCTCTCAATGCATCCATAAATCTCCTCTTTGGTCTTCCTCTAGACCTCCTGCCTGGCAGTTCCAACTTCAGCATCCATCTCCAGATATATTCACAAATTCTGCTCAGAACATGCCCAAACCACCTCAATCTCCAAAACATCTAGTACAGTATGTGTTGTGTACCATGAGATAAGAAAAACTCCATTAATTTGATAACCTGGACATTTAGTACATTCAGGTCGTCATCTGACTTGCCACATAACATTGCTGAGCCTAGACCTGACCAACTGATCATAACCCCAGATCATAATACCATGTCCCCAATCCCAGATCATCCCTTTCCCCAGAGGCTTGTACAGTGTCCACTATGCATGATGGGCGCATGGCTTCACGTACTTCCATGCACCCATTATTTTGAGATATGAACTCATCAGACTGCATGATCTTTTTCCAATATTTATCCTCCTTAGAAAATTCAAGCCTTTTTTTTTTCAGACTAGCCTCATTGACAACTAGTTTTTTTTTAACATAGCTATGGTCTTTTCAAACTTCATCAATGTTTACGTGCTCCATTCCTGATTTTTTTTTCTTTCATAAAGTTGACAGTTCAGCACTATGCGTTGAGTTTTTCATAATGTTTTGAAGGGTTTGTAGCCCAGTTCCAGTAATTTCAGATCTCCTTAGTTGATTACTTTGCTTGGTAGAGAGGGAGATTAGTTTGAGAAATTTAAAGAAAAACCAAGTACTTAGTTCTTTTAAGCAATTGGTAAGACAAAAGAATTGAACAGAAAACAGAGCCTTGGGCAACACCAGTGCTGAAAGGGTGAGACGAAAAATTAAATGTTTTGAGTTGGACGAACTGTGTTGTTATTGGTCAGAGGAGCCCAATAACTTGACCCTTCTGAAATGATAACTTAGATTTTGTGATACAGAAACATAAGATTACTTTAAATTCAAATAGAGTGTAACATTACTCCTGTTTTCATCTTTATATGTTAAACCTAGCTCATTGCACAGCATCTTCAGTATCGTCCACAGATCAAAATTTAATACCAGCACCTTTGTGCTCACAAGGTGCGTGCTAGCTTTAATTTCCTGTAGAATGGACAGGAGTCTGACAGCAGAATGCGTCCTGCCGAATGTAGCTGTGTGATCTTGCATGAAGTACACAGAACTGGAGTGAGATAAATATATGGTGATGATGATAGACTGACTAATAGTAAAGTGGCCTTTAGTGTTTCAGACTATGAGAGAAAGAGAACTCAATACCGTTTTCCCCTAAAGCTAGTTTTAATGTTCTAGTAAACACAAATTTGTTTAAATTGTCCTACTGGGAAATGAAGGCATAATCATTTAACTTGTCTTTACGACTTTAAATGGCACTTATTATGCAAAATCCACTTTTTTTTAGTCATGTTTAGACATTCACATGGATCTTCAGTGAAAAAGGAAAAACAAAAGAAAAAAAATCATTCCATGCTTTTTCCTATTCTTCCACTTTTCCTTCTTTCTAGCCGGGACTAAAACATGTGAATTAGATTTCTCCGCAGTTGTGACCTCATATAAGAAGATCCCCTCACCTTGATGTTCAGCTCCACCTGGCTGTGTTTAGGGAAAAATCGATATGGCACACAGAATATTTATTCCTATTCTACAATGCACAGGTATGTACTATAATTAAAACAAGGTCAGTTCATATGTCATATATAATATGTAGGTAAACATTATGAATAAACATTAAATTAACACAGATGGCTGGTGTTTCACTTGCATCATAAAGAAAATGAAGATGTCTTTTTAGCCAAGGGTAAAGATCATGGCCTGGTATCTGTTCCAGCTCTGTGCCAGCAGTAATTGGGACTGTTCATGCTAAAAGGAACGGTTCTCAAGCACAACAGAGTTAATTGGATATAGTCATCAAATCAAGCACTCTGTCCAGTCAGAACCATACTGACAGTAAGGTCAGAGATTATCAGTTCGAATCACTAAGCCTGGCTGGTTTTCCGTGAGCAGCTAATGAGAAGTGGTTTATTACTACTTGTTCTTCGCTGTCAATGAACCCATTGTAACAATCTCAGCACCATTTCACCACACCATGTTGGTTATTATCTGGTTCCTTTCTTTCTCTCCGGACTACTTTTCAAATACGGTCCATTTATTTGGCTAATTTCATTTTGTTGACTGCATGGATGCTTAAATGCTGGTCAAAGGGGTGCCAGCTACAGACGCTGTGACCAGTTTCGTTTCATTTGGACAGGGATATTACTTGAACAAATATGATTTTATGTCTGTTTCCTTATGTTACCATTTTTAACTATATTAAGATTTCATGAAACATTGAACATAGTGAAAAATTAATACAATACCCTATAAAAAAAAATACCATATTATCTGTAGCCACTTGTGTGATCACATTTTGTGGATTTCGTCCTTCATTTACCCTCGCCATCCTCTTCATTAGGTACACCTGTTCAACTGCTTGTTAATCCAAATATCTAATCAGCCAATCACTTGGCAGCAACTCAATGCATTTAGGCATCTAGACACGGTTGAAACAATTCGCTGAAGCTCAAACCAAGCATCAGAATGAGGAAGGAAGGTGATTTAAGTGATTGTGAACGTGGCATGGTTGTTGGTGCCAAACGGGCTGGTGTGAGTATTTATGAATCTGCTGATCTACTGGGATTTTCACACACAACTATCTCTAGGTTTGCAGAGAATGGTCCGAAAAATAGAAAATACCCAGAGAGCAGCAGTTTCCTAGAAAGAAACAAAAAATGCATTCTTGATTCCAGAGGTCAGAAGAGAATGGCCTGGCTGGTTTGAAGTGATAGAAAGGCAACAGTAACTCAGTAAAGGAGCATTGCTGAATGCACAAGCAGATCTGAATTTTGAAGCAGATGGAAGAACAGGAAAGTGAAGCTACGATTCGCATGATGAGTCGATTTCTGTCACAACAATCAGATGATAGGGTCAGAATTTGGAACTGACAAATCTGCAGCAATTGCGTAATGAATTGCGTAATGTCAACATGCACCAAAATCTGTAAGTAATGTTTCTGAGCACCTTGTTGAATACTATATATGCCATGAAGAATTAAAGCAATTCTGAAGGTAAAAGGGGTCCGGCCCAGTACTAGCAAGATCTAATGAAGTGGCTCGCTAGTGTAGGTGTGTCAGTGTTTCACTATAATAAGGTTTGGATTTAATATTAATTCTTACTTTCACAAGGTCATGTACTATTTAGTGGAAAAGGAAGGAGAACCTTTAAAACTCTTGCTCAGCACTTCAGCAAGTCAATTGAAGAAGTGAAATAATATGATTTAGATTAAAGACGAACTCAGTCAGACACATCTTCTAATTTCATGGTCTTTACTGATTTTTTTCCTTTTATTTCTACATTGTAAGTCAATGCTAAGGGCGTCCAAAATATACAATAATCTCCTTTGAACAGTTGATTTTGGGATGCCCCGTAAAGATTTCTTAATGGCTCTAATCTGATGTGCTGTTTGTTAATTGGTGATTTCTGAGGCTGGTAGCTCTACATGAACTTCTCTTCTGCAGCAGATGTAAGTTTTGGTCTTGGTTTCCTGGGATAGCCGTCATGAGAGCCAGGATCATCATAGTGCTTGATGGGTTTCGCAAATGCAGATTGTCAAGTACAATACTGTTCTTGCAAGAGATAATCCAGAACAACTGACCTTCATGTCTTAAAATAACAAAGGACTGGTTTGGTTGTTGTTTTTATTGTTGCTGCTGTTGATAATTAATTACTTAATCCCACATGTGTTATTTCATAGTTTAAAAATCTTCAGTATTGCTCTAGAATGTAGAAAAAGGCATTAGAAAACATTGAAATAGAAGATGTCTCCAATCATCCACATGGGTGAGCTGTGGGTGAGCCCCGCGACCCTGAATACAGGATAAATAAATCAGTTGCATTTCAAAGTCATTCATGAAATGACCGCCAGATAACGCAAAGTGACATTTCACATTTTCACAGAAAATGTTGTATCGAAGAAATACAATAGTGATGGTAATTTCCATGTGAGTACTTTATACAACAAACATGAAAAATCTAAACTAGAGTTATTGATATTTACTGTACAATAATGAGTATAAAATAAAAAAAACAAACATTGTACACGTTAAACATAGGCATCTAATTCTTACTTTTTACAACTTAATTTATCATAGATTTCATATTTAGAAATCCTTGTTTTAGCAGTTCAACCATTTGCCTAATGGTGGAAAAATGGCCCAGACTGTACATTATTGATTGAAAAGCTTTTTAGATTTGGAATGTAACCAGATACAAATACATTGTTCATACTGAACAGATAATGTGCTTTTAATAAATTCGAATACAAATAGGAGGCACGCCAGCAAAAAAATCTATTTGAGATTAGATCTCATTAATACTGAGAGGATAAAAAAAAATCTATGTGAGTGAAAAGCGGTGCAAGTATGGTACTAAGAATACAAGCACAGTAATTAGTGACTGTACGGCATGAATTCCTATGGTTTAATTATTGATTTATTTGTTTTCATTTCAGCTGAAATCGGTTGTGCTCTGACACTGTTCTGTCCTTATTTGTCTGATGGTGTTCACCTGGTCTGTACCTGTTATCTGGTTTGTTGCATAAATAATGCTTCTTTCATCTACCCTGTTTTTGTCCAAGTGAAAGACTACCTCCCTGACTCTGTATGAAAATAGTTAAATTTCAAGTCATATTGCATGGTAAGCAGTGAAAAATCCTGAACCAAGGATGTTTGTATCTCGCTCCATCACTTGCCTACATTCATCTGGGATGTTCCCTTCATCCGCCACTGTGCTGACTAGAGTTGATCAGTGCACAAAGGTAATTGTGTAGAGCTATGCATGCATTTCTCCACAGAGAACACTCCATCATCTTCCCAAATACCCTCCACCTTTCAGCCAACATGCCAAAAGCATTTTCAACCATGAGCCCTGCTCTGGAGTGGTGGTAGTTATAGATCCAATTAAAATAAAAATGTTAAATTAATTTTACAGTCAGAGTGTGGAAAATTTTTGACTTACCCTTAGATAATAATTTTAATGAATTATCTATCAATTAATAATAATACATTACAGTACTTTTCTTGAAGAAATTCTCTTTACATGATGCTATAATTCTATAATTTTCTCCCTATCTAATTATAAAACGTCAGGCTGCAGTAACCTAGTTGTCCAAGCATAGCTAACAAGAGCCGTGTCCTCCTGTCTTTATTTATCATCAGAATTCATGTGACAGATTTTTATATAGACACATATCCTGGTAAGGTAGCAGATGGTCTACTGTTCTTCCTGTGTTTCCCACCAGATGTGACTATTTCTCCTGTGTATCTTGTCATGTGTCCACCACTGAGACTTTCTTTCTCACTCCATGCTCCTTTTGCTCTGTTTCTCAGGCAAACAATCCAAACTTATGGTATGGGGGACAGGCAACAGATGTTGCAGGTAACTTTTAAAACTTGAAACTAAGGGGGGGGGGGGGGGGTTGCTGCAGTT
>JAQMYL010000019.1:17028894-17043639 GCA_030014365.1 Clarias pachynema
ATGTAAATAGAACCTGTCTGACAAATTGAAGCACGCTAAAAGATATAAAAAAAAAAAAAAAAAAAAAGCAACACGATCTAAAGAAATTCAAGAACAGGTGAGAAACAAATCACTTGACAACTCATCCAGGAGCTCATAAAAGAACCCAGAACAACACCTAAAGAACTGCAGGCCTCACTTGCCTCAGTTACAGTCAGTGTTCATGATTCAACAATAAGAAAGAGCCTGGGCAAAATGGCATCATATGCATTGCATACGTGTATCTTGATTATCCCCAAGACTTTTGGAAAAATATTCTGTGCACTTATGAGACAAAAATTTAGCTATTTGGAAGGTGTGTGACCCATTACAGCTTTATAAAAGCTGTTATGACCCATAACACAGTTTTTATAATGTAAAGAGAATATCATACCTATAATCATGCATGGTGGAGGTACTATAGTGTGATGATCTGCTTCTTTGCATTTTCTGAACCTGGATGGCTTGTCATAATTGATGTGAACCATGAATTCTGTGATCTACCAGAAAATCCTAAAGAATAATGACCGGTCATCTGTTTATGACTTCAAGCTCAAGCAGACTTGGGTTACGCAGCAGGACAATGATCCAAAACACACCAGGAAGTCCACCTCTGACTTGCTCACAAAACACAAAATGAAAGTTTTGGAGTGGCCTATCAAAGTCCGGACTTGAATCCGATTGAGTTCCTTAAACAGACAGTTCATGCTCGAAAACCGTCCAATGGGGCTGAATTAAAACAATTTTACGTCCAAAATTCCTCTACAGTGATGTGAACGCAAACGCCTTGTTGCAGTTGTTGCTGCCAAAGGTGGTACTGTATAGCCAATTATTAGGTTTAAGGGCAATTACTTTTTTACATAGGGCCAGGCAGGTTTAGACAGCTTTGTAATTAATTTATCATTTAAAAACAGCATTCTTTATTTACACAGGTTATCTTTGTGTAATTTAAAAATTATTTTGAGATATATATAAGATATATATATATATACACACACAGTATCACATATACACACAGTATCGATCATGGAGTTAGAAAGTGACCCCAAACTTTTGAACGGTAGTGTGTGTATATATATATATATATACACACACTTACACATACTGTACAGTATATATATATTCACTATACTTCATTTTTCACTTAAACGATAAGTGCGTCATTTTCTTTCTTTTCCTCATGTAAAATGCTTTACCTTGGTTTATTAACAACTTCCTGACAGCAGCAAGGAATAATCAGCATGATTATAGCTGTAATGTATAAGAACAAGCATTAATCAACATGATTATAGTTACAGTGTTGTATAAAAACCCTTTTACTGGCCTCCATTATTAGGTCAATAGTTTTGGAAGTATAATTACATTTAATTATTGAGATGGTTGCAGGATTTTTTCCCCCATCGTGTAATCTTTTCATTACTGCATAAAACAGTGTAAAAGTGCAACAATATGAATCACTTGGAAAATAACACAATAATGTGGCTTGTCAACGCTTGATTACGTAAATGTACCGTGTCAATTATACATTGTACTCAATGAATTACAATTTAATACCAATAAAGTCTTAGATTTTACCTTTACATTATAGTATGCTGTTTATACTGTACGTCTCTGTACATTTGCGTTTGTGTTCATTTAGGTCATATCCTTTGTTGGATTCATAACAGTTATAGTTCTTGTATGTACTTTATAATGAGAAGAGTTGTGCTTTATGTGTTGCCACATAAGTGTTGTGCATAAGTTATGCTTGTATGACAGGTTTTATTTGTACACGATATGCTGTAATGGTTCTTTAAGAGTGATGCAAATATTTTATTTATTTAATTATAAGTTATAACTACACATTTTTTTAAACAAATACTTAAATTGTGTTCTTATTGGCTTATCACAGTAGGAATGATATATATTCACTTAAATTACTCTTTGTGTTGAGAAACGTGAAACAGTATTGCTTTGTGACACGAAAAAAGCAGAAAAGCAAATTGCATTAAAATGCATCTCATTAGTACAAAAAAAAACTCTTTATGCTTACTTTTTTTAACCTCCTGGGACCCAAAATCTATTGCTGTGTACCTTGTACTTTTTCCTGTTTCTTGTTAATTGGCACCTGATAACTCACTCACTTGTTGTCTATACCGCTTTAGGTCACAGGGGGTCTGGAGCCTATCCCGGGAAACCTGGACAGGGTGCCTATTCATCACAGGGCACACACACATTCATGGCAATTTGGGAATGCTAATTAGCCTAATCTGCATGTATTTGGACTGTGGGAGGAAACTGGAGTGCCCAGAGGAAACCCAACAAACACTGGGAGAACAAGCAAACTCCATGCACACTGAGGTGGGACTCGAACCTGGCCGGGAATTGAACCCGGACCCACGAGGTGCAAGGTGACAGTGCTTAACGACTAGGCCAATGTGGCCAACAGGGGAGAATCTTACAAGGATATACCTCAGCCATAATATTAACCCCACATAACATTAAGCTAGCAATGATAAAAAGGTTCAGGATACCCAGTGTACCACGGCCCACCATGCATGCACCGCAACAGGCAAAGAGCCCAAGGCTGTCAACTCAGGCTCCAAACTTTCCAGATCCGACTGAGCACACATGGGATGTGAGCGCCATGGGATCTGATCCATGGAGTCCCCACCATACAGCTCACAGTACCCAAAGAATCTGCTGCCAATGTCCTTGCACCAGACATGACAACTCACCCCGAGAGGTTTTGAGGTCACACCAGAGCTGCCCCAGAATGCACAAGTGATGATCATTGTAGAGACAATGTAATTGGGAGAAACAATATGATGTCGTAATATGAAGTTACTCGTGAAAATCCATGCCATTCTTTTGAATCTATATGTCTTTCAGTAGCAATTGTTGCACTAAAAGAGGAAATCATTTCACCATGTGATACATCTGATACATTAAGAAATGTATTCAGCAATTCGAGCATTTGCTGTTATTTAGATCATTTTTATGAAACCAGACATTTGGGTCACCCTGTACTGTATAAAGTAATGTTTTATAAGCGATTTAGTTGTTTTTCTCTAAAATCAATAAACATTTGGCTTTTCATTGTGACATGTTGTCCTTATGTTCCATATAGAAAGCAATTTCGCATGTGTTTTACATTTTATGCCTTGAGCATGTTTGCTTTTTTATCCAGCAATGAATCTTCTTCAAACATACAACAAACTGATTAAATTTTATACTCCCTAAATATGTATCCATGTCACCATTTGAATGAAATATGTGGTGACATCATTTGTACAAATACAGCACATGCTGTGCAACATATTCAGATGAATAATTTTCAAACATATCGCATGAATTATTTGATTTCATGTCAAATGATGCATTCTTCAATAACAAGTATGAACCAAGGCAAGGTTACATTTAATGTCATTAGTGTAATAAAAAAACAAGTGCTTGCTTCTAAACATACAGTATATGTTTGTTCATAACGCTGTACAAACTCCTTCATGATATTCTTCTGATGTCTAATTAATGCACAGCAGTAAACGCTTAGAGGTAAATTTTTCATTAAACATCACTCAAGGACTTCAGAACATGCTGGGAACATGCATGCTAATTAAAAAGAGCTGTAATGTTTCCTGAATATAGCACAATTTTTTTTACTTCTAAATAAGCTGCTTTAATTTAAGGGTACCACAAAGGACCTTATGAAATCAACAGTCTGTTTCAACATGGGTTTCCAAGGAAACCATTCCCTGTAGCACAGCAGTTATCTTTAGCCATTAGAAATCCCAGTAATCCAGTAAAGTGTCAAATACACCATTAATCAATATCACAAAGGGACGTGTGAAAATGTAGAGCATTAGAAAAAAAAATCAATTTATGGCAGATGTGAAGTCTGGAGTCTGAGCAGTCTGATGGATCCCTGCTCTGATGTGATGAGCAGTAGAGATGCTGATTAAATCAGACAGTCTGGAAAAAAAAATAAGGCAAACTTCAGTCAACTTATTTAGAAAAAATATATATAAGATATGTATGATGGAATTTAAGTAAGAACATGGGAAAAGCCATTCTCAGGAAAAAAAAAATTATAAAACAAAAATTTAAAATGTAATGCATTACATGTTAAATTTGTCAAAGCAGTCGCAAGTGCTGTTGTGCTGATTAACAGCATGGCTGCTAAGCGGTCAAAGGCATCATAGCTTTGATGATATCCAGCACAATCTTGAGTGTGATACTGCTTTTATATTGCAGTTCCACAAACACAATTTATATCGAATGATTATTAAATTAGTTTATTCACTTAACCAGTTATTTTGCTGAGTCAAGAACACATATCCTTCGGTGACTGTCGGAAATTACTAACCAGAATTGGCAAAAAAAAAATGTTAGCAGTTAGCAACTGACAGTGTAATTACCAAGTTTGAAAATAGTTATTACTGGTACGATGTAGTTAAAAGGTAAGGAGAATAAACCGTGGACAGTGGACAGTTCTGTAAATCTCGTTAGATTTTCTTCATCTTTCCACTTATTCTGCTTTAGAATATCAGCTATGTTGGACCCAGCTATTCTGGGTTCTGGGTTGATTCTCAAATAGTGTTAAATGGAAAACTAGTGTACTACATAGGGTGTACAAAGCCTTGTCCCACACACCAAGTAGTGCTTGGGATTTGGGGTTCAGTCTTGTTAGAAATTAGTTCACTTTGTAGCTCGCTTAGGCATTAATAACAAAGGCTTTTTGAGTGACTTTGAATAACAATTATTAAGGTGGCATAACATTATCAGATGTGTTTTCTTGCTGAAAGTGACTGGTTTTGAACATGGGTTTTGGTAGCCAGCTGCTCTCTCCTCAGTACTGTGGACCATACAGACCTAGTTTCACTGACAATTAGGGTAATTAATGTTTATTAGAAAAGAGGTAAATATCCCAGTATATTAACAAATAACAAATAGTCCTCCACCAATCAAATTACCTGGTCATTACAACTACAACTAACTGTTGTATAATATATGTACTGCATGTTTACTGCATTGCAAAATTAACAAATGTTTAACGTGATATTAATAATTGTAAAGCTTATAGGTTTTGACACAGGTGTCACCTCAAAATTCAATGTGTTGCCCTTGTTAAGGGTGCTTTCACATATCCAGTCTTTAATCCTGTTTAAATTGAACCGTGATATGCTTTTCTTTCTGGTGCAGTATGGTTGTGTAGGTGAGACCACAACTATTAGAATTAGGTGCAGAGCAAAACGACCAGTCCGAGACTATCTCAGAAAAATGGTGTAGGTGCAGTTCTTATCAAACTAGAGCACAGTTCAGGTGCAGTGAGAAAAAATGAATAAAATTCCATCCTGAATCTGGCCAAATATGGGAATCATATATAGAACCAACTATGCTGTGTGTTTTGTGTTATGACTTCACTTTTCTGTAAATGTGAGCTGCTAGACTGTACTATAAAAATGTCCATGTATTAAGAGCACTACTCTACTGAACTACTGAAGAATTGTGTTTATATTAAATCAAATAGTGCAAAAATCTAAGAGTTTTGCACATGAAGTTTCTCAGTGTCTAGGTACACTGAAACCTCTTCTGCTCAGTTCATTAAGTGGTTATTGGAGTTGCCATATATACACATTTTCCTACAAAAAGAAATGAAGTTCACTTGATGTTTTTTGTTGTTCACACCATTCTGTGAGAACTACTGAGTGCCGTCTGTACAGTTATCATTTTCTCTTAAACGCTTCAACCTTTTCTTCCTCCAGTTATGTTATTACCATTTGTGGTTGATATTAAAGTAATATATCAAGTACTGTAATGCACGTACTGTAGAGCCACATCAATTTTGATTTAAGATGGACTTATAAAAAACCCAAACTATTTTGGGGAGAAATTGCCATAACATGCTGTATCAATTGCCCTAGTATTTCTGCATCTTTATATTAAACACTATCTTTCTTCTTTGACTATTTAATTTTCGTGCTGAATCACTGTCTAGCAGGGAGTCTAAAATCAAGCGATCTAGCGAATACTGTATCTTGGTGTTCTCATGAATGTCAAAGCTTGATAATTATAAATGCTGAGGTCCTGTGACACTGACTGTAAAGCTGCAAGTAACATATTGTGACTATTAAATCCTTAATCAAGACTTAACTCTTAACAGTTGAGTTTAATAAATAGTCTTTATTTGGAATGACTTTCTCAAAGTTAAATACATTTCAGTGTGTGATGGCTGTATGGATATGAAAAATATCAATGGGTGCCCTTCTTCTGTCAAGTGTCCATACTAAACAGATTAAAAATGTCAGCATATGGCTAAAAATATGTTGACACCTGAGCATTACAACAGTTTTCACAAAAGAGAACACAAATTGTCTTTGTATCCTGTAGCATTACAATTTCCCTCCACTGAAACAAACCTATTCCGGCATGACAATGACCCTGTGCACAGTACTGTATAACCTCCATGAAGATATGGTTTGCCAAGTTTTGAAATGGAAGAACTCAAGTGGCCTCCACGCAGCCCTGACCTTAAGTCCACTGAACACTTTTGGAATGAATGGAGATGGTGAATGCATGCCAGACCTCCTTGATCTGACATCAGTTATGTGCGTGACCTTACTGACGCTCAATGGACAAATACTCATAGCCACATTCCAATGTCTAGTGAAAAGATTGGATGTTCATTTCACAGCAAATAGAGGATTAAATCTGGAAGAAAGTCTTTGTCATAGCCAGTTTCACATTCATTTTAAGAGTAAGAGACATAAAACAATAAGCTCTACATTAGTGTACAACTAGTAGTTAAATAGCAAAAAATCATTCATTTTGTATAAAAAGCACAAAATTTGTAATGCTTTAATTTTTTTTCTGAATTAATAAATAGCATACCTCATGAGGGAAGAGATTTCTTTTTTGTTGACCAACCAAACAACTTAAAACTTACTGTAAATCTAAATCTTAAAACTTTAATAAACATTTATCAAGAAAGCCAACCACTTTATCATGTACAGTATTATAACAATTAGTCATTTTAATTATTCATTATCATATGATTACTTATGGTCATTCTAGTGGCCTGTTTTAATTATTGGGTGTTACAGTCACATCATCCCCTCTATAAATTGTGCCTATGGATGTAGAGAAATTATTCCACTAGCCATGTACATACAGTAGTATTGCACTAATCATGTAGTTTTGACAGGTCGTAATGGGTTTATGCTATAATTAACATATAATATAAGTCATATAATTACTGCTTGAGACAAAGTGGATATTTATTGCCAGTCATCAAACAGTCTGTGATAAATTACACATCATGTGAAATAAGCTCTGTAAGATTGAATATTAAGGCTGTACCTTTGAAATTCCTGATTTTTGTCTTATTTTTGGATGAGGCAAGCTCTACTCCTGCTTACTTTCACTCAGACTTCTACTCAGCCTACATCCTATAAAATTACCGGACTGTAAGTACACTCTCCCTAGTAGGGTAGTTGTTTAAGCTTTGTCCTATCATAAAAAGATGTGCAGTTTGCCACAGCCATCTCAATCACCATTTCCTGTAACATATTATAAGCAACACTTGGATAACGCCTGCCAGTCTGGGAAATCTTGTCCTACATCACTGTAGCAGAAATTTTGACCTTGCCAGCTAACCATGATTTTCTTTTTACAGTGAATGGCATATTGTTCTGAGCAGTTTTTGAGGTTTGGAACTTCAAGGTTTTCACGATCCCCACAGCAAAACTCTCTGCTGTGTCTTTTATTTTCCAAACAAACAAACAAACAAAAACCATACATTATTTTAATATGTTGTCACAGAATAAGAAAATGTAAATAACTCAAATTTGACGAAAAGTCGGATAGAACTAGAAATGTGCAAAGTACACAAATCATATAATTAAGTAAAAGAAAAAAATCCGCTTGGGCGCAAATATTACTCAAGTAAAAGTAGAAGTCCACCATGTACTTGTTTACCCAAGTAAAAGTACAAAAGTACTCACCTTCAAATTTACTTAAGTATCAAATGTACAGAGCTTTTATACTGTAGTACCCTTTTTTATAGTGAAAAATCTTTCCCTCTCTTTTCCTGATTGTGAACATGTTGGTTTCATTGCTGCTCTTTCGTAAGCTCCACTTCTGATTTCAAACAACTGTTATGCTCTTAGGGATGTCTCGAAGGAAAGGCAAGTCACGCAATTACACATAATATACATTCATGTTTCAAATACTGTAGTATACACCCATACAGAAAAGGAGTTAAGTAAAAGCACAGATATTTGCTGTACTTTTGAGCAGAGTAAATGTAATAAAATAAAATAAAACTATTGCTTAATAAAACTACTCAATTAAAGCACAGATTTGTGAAACTCAGTTACCTCCCGCCTTTGGGATAGATCAATCATCAAATGTTGATCAAGTTGCTGAACAGATTCTCTGTGAGTCAGAGCTCAACAGGCATAAACCTAAAATTTCAATTCAATTTGTAATGCAATAAATGGTGTTAAAATGTCTACAATGCTCATACGTAATTTAATCATTTTTAAATTATTATTTTATTTTATTTTATTATTATTATTTATTATTATTTTTATTATTATTATTATTATTATTATTTTTTTTTTTTACAGTTTTTTTCTGTTTAACTTTAAAATGTTAGAGCTTCACCTCTGATTGAGATACTGTATGGGCAAAATAATTTAGTTCAATTCTAGTGAGGGAATTATTAAATCACAAACCTCTTATTTCTAGAAATAATTAGCATGTTTTTTCTTCAAATTCTATTATAATATTATATTGATAAAAAGAAAGGGTAAAATATATTAGCAAAATGAAGGAAAGAAATCAAAGAACTAAAACTAAGTACTGTAATAACAAAATATAATCTTTCATTTTATAATGAGGAAACATGTTCATCTATTCTTATCTGATTGTGCTGAATGATGTATGTGTGCATCCGTATTATCTGGATGCTCATTCAGATGAGAAGATAAGATCTGGAGAAGGATGTGGAGAGAGAGAGATGGAGAGAGATGAATTATTCATCCATCAGGAAATAACAGACAGTTATACCCATCTCCTAGCATGCACTCTTACTTTTTAATTTTGTTTTATCGTTCATCTTGGAGTCAGTTTCTGTTTATCCTCTGCCCCCCCAAAAAACACCATTTTAAGCAGCAGTAAGGACTAATAATTTACAATATTACATAAAATGAGGCTGAAAAGGATGAGCCAAATGGTGTGAATTAAATCACCGCTCATGTAAACAACATCTGTTCACCAGTGTCCTAATTAACTGTGATCATTAAGTCATACTGTGAATTTTTATCCCCAGGAGCGGGGAAAACGTGTAACTATAGCTTTTTAAAACAATCATTTTATTGGAATTTTGAAAGCAGGTCTGTAAGAGAGTTGAATTATATTTGTGTGCCTTTAAAATAAGCGTTATTTTCATTTGCTCTATTTTCTTCAGTGTTAACTTTATAGCACTGCAGTGTAGGTGGGAATTGCAGGCTTACGGGAGAAGTGAGGATAAATTGCATTGCTAAAACACTCAGTCATAGCAATCAGAGCGTGACAGAGCAGCATGGCTCAGAGAGGATTGACAGGCGCATTAAAATGCAGATTGTGTTTCAGGGTTCAGAAATTTTACCAACATTTAAATGGCCCGCAACCTTACAAGCACATAAACTCAGTTTTTATTTTATACTAGGTTAATTCTTTTTGACTCATGTATATATGAAGCAAGCTAATTAACCTAATGACAGAATTAGCAATAAAATTGTTTACAAGCATCAAGCACAAAAACTAACTTATCAGTTCTGGATGACATAATATTCAGAGACTTACACAAGTGTTCACGCCTCATAGAATGTTTCTACTTCTGGTATTGTTACAGCTGAAATCTACTTAATTGGGAGTTTTACCACAACATACAGTACTGTGCAAAAGTCTGGAGCCTCCCCTCATTTATTCATATTTTACTTTCAGAGTCAGACTTCCTTCTATTTTTAATGTAGTCAAGAAATAGCTCTCCAGGCTTCCTAAAGGACTTTTTGGCTCGTTTTTTTGGCTCTCATTTTCAGTCCTGTCCCTGTTCCTGACCAGTTTGAAAGAAATGTTTTTGACCTGTGAATCATTCAATCAAAAAAAAGAAACATCTAACTTAAGGCATGAACCAGTGAGAAACAGGTGCAGATGATGAGAGATGATCAGGCCGGTGATTAGTATACTGGTGATGCTGAATGCTGAGTGATTGATTGGAACAGACGAGAGGGGAAATGAGGCTGCTGCTGTGGTTCTTACATACACAATCATTTTTTACAATTATTGTCTTTAGGCACTTTGCAGCCTGTCACAGTAAACCATTCTAGACTTTTGCTCCGTATTATATGTACACTACCGCTCTAAAGTTTGGGATCACTTTCTAACTCGATGGTCGTTCCTGATTTTTATTTGTTTCTACACTGTAAAACAATGCTGAAGGCATCCAAAACATGCAGTAATTCCTTTAAACAGTTATGTGTCTGCTACTCATGATCTATAAAGCCTTCATAACTGCTCTAATTTGATGTGCTGTTTGTTAAATGGTGATTTCTGAAGTAACTGGTAGCTCTAAATGAACTTCTCCTCTGCAGCAGAGGTAAGTTTTGGTCTTGCTTTCCTGGAAAAGGTCTTCATGAGAGCCAGTTTCATTATGGTGCTTGATGGGTTTTGCAAATGCACTTGACAACACTGTTCTTGCAAGAACTATTCCAGAAAGGCTGACCTCCATCTCTTAAAATAACAACTGACTCTCATTGTTGTTGTTGTACAGTAGTTGTTACATAATTACCTAAATTTTATAGTTGTAATTTCATAGTTTTGAAATCCCCAGTATTGTTTGTAGAACGTAGACAATAAAACATTTCAGTGGTAGTGTACGTGTAACCAACTTATTACACTCCACACCAGCATAGGTTCTGGTCCTCTAATGACTAAAGACTCCTGTTCTATCATATATGGACACTTTCCAAGTCCTGTCAACCTCTTATATATATTATAATTTTCTTTACTGACATTTTTTTTTATGTTATTACATCACTGGCTATTTGTAGTCTTGTTTAAAGATGAACCTCAAATAAGATCTCAATTCTCTTGCAGTCTGGAAGAGGGTTTCCGTTATAACTGTTCTGCATTTGGTTCCATCCATCTTGCCATCAGCCTTGACCAAACCCCAGTCCATGCTGATGAAAAGCATTCTCACAACAGCATGACCAGAGTTTAGTTTCCACATGTTTGCGCAGTCTTAAACATGCCTTTTGAAAAATTACAATTGTAATTATGAAGTAAAAAAGTAATTAATTTGTTACTTCTCTATAAGGACCAGCTTTGTGGTGGCTAGGGTATGCTTGTCCTTTGAGGCTTGGTTGTCCTCTGTACCTATTCGTGGACTTTTGATGGATGAATTTGCTCTAGATCATGGTTGTTCTTTTAAATAAAAGATTTGACGCTGCTTCCATTTTGTGTAAATTCATGATATGTAATTCTAATGAATTCCTTTATATTTCCAAGTTGTAACGCTATAAAATGTTCAACTTTAATTAAAATGAATGGTACTTGAGCAAGACACTTAGTGATCATGTTTCTTATAATAGAGCTGCTAGGTTGTTGTTGTTTTTTTTGTTCTTTTTTCTTCTTCAATATTTAAAGTCTGATATTTGCTGCTTTCCACATTCAACATTTGCTTTTTCTTTTTTATGTGTGCCTATAAAACCAATTTAACAATATTTGCAATAATCAGAGCAGAAAGAAGATGATTAAACTGTGGGAATTCAGAGATCAGTATTGTCATTAGTTTGTCTAACTTGCAACTTGTTTATATACAGTTAGATATTGTTTGTCAGCTTGTGATTAGGTGTCACTTCAGATTTCTTTATGTTTTAGAGTTCGGTTTTATTTAGCAGAGTTAATGTTAACTAATCTCTGCTGTTATTTTCATATTGGCATTTCTTTTTTTGTTGAACTAAAATCCTGTAGTGTATTGAATTTGTACCTTGTACCTTTTATTTGGTTTGGTCTTTCTCCATGCCATGATGCTGGTTCACAGGTTGTCCTTTTCTGGACCACTTTTGGTAAGTACTAATCACTGCATGCCACAAACACCACAACAGATTTCCTGTTTCTGTCTTTTTTCATCACATTTTTTCAGTCACATCTTGTGACTCAGATCCTTTTTTTGTGCCCACCCTGCTTTGCCAAAACAAAAGTCATATACTCTAGTATATTATTGGACTGCCTCTGATGTAGCACAATGTTTGGGGCATTATTTCAACATCTTAGTTACTTCCTTCCAGAGTTGTATTAATATTTAGCAAAGATTCTCTATAAATTTGGGTAAATTTAAAACCATTTATTAAATGGTCATTCATGTTCTGTTTTTTTCTTGAGCACATAAAAGTAAGTAAAATTGAAAGTTCAGCACTATCAGTCCAGATTCTAATAATTCGTTGAACAGTTCTTAACCCAAGTCCTCTAATTTCAGCAATCTCCTTAGTTGTTTTCTTTAGTTGATCCAGGCCAATAAAAACACAGTAACATATTTTCCATGACTACAGGATATATGGTCTCTATGTACTGTAGACGGTTGTTTAATAAATGATCAGTTAGGGTTAAAATAATTGTTGCCAGGTGAAACATATTAAATGCTGCAGTAATTATCCTATCAAAATATTTGCTTATTTAAATCCCAATGATGACTAGTTTTTGGGATGGCTGTATATTTTCCATCATTCATTAAAAAAAAACTAAATAAAACCATTTATTATTTAAATTAGATACAGTTATTTTATGGCTCAGTGGTACAGTAGGTGTTTCGCCTGCCATGTGGAAAGCCCAGGTTCTATTCCCAGCCAGTGCCCAAGCCCCAGCCATTAGATGCATTGCTGGTCCCAAGCCCAGATAAAATGGGAAGAATGCATCAGGAAGGGCATCCGGGATAAAGCCTGTGCCAAGCTTGTGTGTGCGGACCGGATGGTCGGCTGTGGCAACCCATTGCTGGAAGCAGCCGAAAGAACAACAACAACAACAAGATTATTTTAAATATTATTTATTTATTTATTTATTTATTACATTTATTTATAAATTTACAAATGTTTTATCAGTGTAAACACTATACAATACCTGCTTTTCTATAAACTTTCTATGCATATACTGTACATACTGATTTCTTTAATTCTATTGTGTCTGTGTTTCAGTTAAATGATCTGGTGTCCATGGTAATTGCTGACACTCGCCAGGGTTTTATAGTGTGTAACTGTCCAAATGCATGCGAAAATGACTGAAACCCACAATAGACATCTGGTATGAGATTATATAAGAGTGAAACATTGCCGCATTTTGGCATTTGACTAATAGTGATAATGTCTTGCTGCATCGATATGAAGAAAAAGCTTGGCTAATGTAGATTAAAAACATCACCAGTGGGCTTTTGCATTTATCCATTTTATTAGCTGCATATCAAATCAAATACACAAACATATTTAGGATATGGATTAAAGCAATTCTGAAAATGTTTATTCAAATAAACAAGATCACAAGCCAATGAACTTGTACAAAATGGGCCATTATCTTATGAGATTTGTGCCTATGTGAGATGGTAATAATGTTTGAATCATGCTGCTTTCAGATTGTCATACATGTATCAAACTGGTAAAATAAAGGCACTTCTCAGCAGGACTTTGTGTCTCTGTGACAGCCAAAATGGTTCTGTTTGTTCAGGAGGAAACATGAACTTATATAAATGTTCGTTTTAGACGCACCCTGCTGTCTGATCCTATAAACACACACATTGCATTACTGTCAGAGAGATTAACATAGACAGTTAGTAATTGATGCAGGGTTGAAATGCTTCCATGACATCGGCTTCACTTGGAAACGCACACGAGGGAATGGGTTTTTAAAATACCTTATTTTAGACAAAAGCTAAATCCCTATCAGAGCAGAGACAACATCAAAAAAGAAAAAGAAAACCAGTGTCCTCCAGGGGCTGCTTATGCATATAATTCAGCATCTCAATATGTTCTGATGTACAACAGCTTTTCGTTACACAGACTTTAAAGCACTTGTCAGAATTTTTGCTTGTAAACTTTAAAGTAGGCACTAATTACACCCTGATTTTCATAACTGAGAGATGATGAAATCTTCACCAACAGTTTAATAATACGCCCGTGTTTCATTTTTCTTTGAGTGCTATTTCCCAGGAGGTCTAATCTTTTCATATTTTTTAGTCTTAATCTAAACCCTAAACACTCACACTGATTGGATATCATTGAAAGTATGTTTAATATTATCTAATCTGGCTTCACTGGCTTCCTCTAAAATTTAATTAAAATATTTCTACATGAAATATTTACCAAAGTCGTGATAATATTTATTAATCTTGGTGGAATTCTTTCCTTTAGCGAATCAAATATCTCACTAAAACATCACAGCGCAGCTTATCTTATTTAATCTAGTTTGAATATACTGTAAACATCCTGTACTGTATATGCTTAGTTTCTGTCTCTTTCCACCCCATATGCTGTAAAATAATCTATCCTTAGTATATGATGATGAGCAGCCTGAAATCTAGCAGTCATCTCAAAGCAATATGTACCCCCCCCCACACACACACACACACACCCTTCAATCATTGGACTAATCACGTCAACGGACAACCTCTCCCCCGAATTAGTCCGTTAATGAGTGGATCGACTGTATTAGTATCTT